>VXAL01009663.1:770772-810283 GCA_013399475.1 Chauna torquata | reverse complement strand
CTCACTGAATATATCTCGGAAATTTCAGGAAGGTCCCTCGAGCTACCTCGCCTCAAACTTCTCCGGAGCATCCGGCCCTCCCGTGTGTCCCGAGGGAAGCTCCGGAGCGGCGGGAGCACGCTGCGCTTCCCGGGGCACCCGGGGGGAGCCCAGGGTTTCTCCCCGGGATCTCCGCAGGCCTTGGGGCAGGGGATGCGCCCGCCACTGCTTGGCGCTTGGTGGTGGGCTTCGAGCGCACGAGTCACGTCTGCATCGCGTGCTGGGCAGGAGGCAACCCCTCGCTCCACGTCTTCTTCTCCCCGCTATCCGTGTCTGTTGGCGGCGAGCGCGGACAAGTGCGAGGCGCGGCTATGCTGGTGTCTTCTCCTCGTTTTAGCTCGGTCTGGCAACCCTGGGAGCTTTGCCGAGGCTCTTCAGCACCTGCCTCCCCCAGCAGCCTCTTGCCAGGACTCAACCCAGCTCCCCCTCTCTCCAGCGCAGGTCGTAATCTCAAGGAGTGGCTGCGGGAGCAGTTCTGTGACCACCCCATCGAGCACTGTGAGGACACTCGGCTGCACGACGCAGCCTACGTGGGGGACTTGCCCACGCTCAAGAGCTTGCTGCAAGAGGAGAGCTTCCAAAGGTGAGGGGTGCTGCTCCCACCCAGGGCCAGCCCTGCTCTGCCTGGTGGCTTACCTCACGTTAATTCTGGCTTTGGAGATCCTTATGGGAACAAGGGGGAAAACAGGTGCGAGGTCTGACTTAAATCCATTCTGAAGATTTTGGCTAGTGACTCCTGAATCCGATGGAGCTGCCCACCCCACCTCATCCTCCCCCTTGTCCCCACAGCCTGCTCCTTTCCGAGACCTTTCCCGCTGGTAGAAATGCTGTGCTCTGTTTTTACGGGAGACATGTCTGGGGGGAGGCTGCTCTGCTCACCCTTGAAATCATCCCTCTTAGTCTCCCAGGAGGCAAATCTCAAGCCAGTTCATGAGTGTGCAGCATCCACGCAGGAACTCTTTTCAGATCATCATGGAAATGTAATACCATGAAAATAGGAGTCTACATATAATGGGAAAAACATACAAAAGGGATTACAATCAAATATAAACCTGAAACACCGTATGTTACAAAATCTGCCCAGTGCTAAGTCTGTGACTGTGGGGATAGTTAATTAATTTTCCTGCACCGTGGAGAAAACTGCTTAGAGTGCAGAATGTCTACTAGCCTTAAAAAAGCATCATTTCAGCAAAAATGAGAACGAGCCAGCCCCTCCTTCTGCCACCTAGGCAGCTGTGCTGGGCCTCCTCGGTCCCTTGGGCTGAGGTTTTGCCTTGTTTTTGTACCATGCTGTGTGGGATCCCTATTGCAGCAGGGCCAGGCAGCCCCTCTGTGAGGAAGCGAGCTGAACCTGGCATCCTTCCTTGCAGGAAAAAGCAAAGTTTGGCAGGACCCGCAGCACCATCACACAGGTGGTGGAGTGAGCAGAGAAGTGACTTGTTTGAATTTGGTAGTAGGTATGGGGTGGAGATGCCCAAACCTGCTAGGATTAAAGGGAGCACTTTTATCACAAGCCTTCACAGCTGAGGGCCTGATGCAGGGTTTATATTACTCCTCTTGCTAAAACATGATTGAATAAAAAAAAATGTGGCATTGCTCTCCTAGCAAATTGCCTTAAATGCAGTGTATGAAAACTGCTTTGTCCTGTACCAGTTACACAGGCCGGCATGGAGTGAGCTAGAAGAGCAAATCCGCTGCTGCACTGGCTAAAGGGCACTTTTGCCAGCCTACACTGGCCTTAAACAAATCCCTTCCTCTCTGCATGTTGCTGCTAGAATGGTACCCACAGAGATTTGCAGAGAACTGGGGACTGAGGTCTTGAATATTTATGAGACTTACGGGGCTAACCTGAGATTTGGATGAGTGTGACAAGTAGTACAAGAGATTTCAGGGGGGATCCAAGCAGCCTCCAGCCAGAACCATGTCTTCTATAAATTGGAGAAAGCTCTTCTGCCAGTGCAGCTGTCTGACAAGGACACTAATGGTCTATTTACGCTGTTCTGTTTAGCGTGGCTGCCCCCTCCAAGCTAGCTCCTTTCCAGCAGGGCTGTGCTGAGCTTCCCTGGATTTGCATTTATGTCATCCCATGGTGCCAGACTGAGCACGTGGACTTGCCAGCAGAGCAATACAGACGTATGCTTGCATTTCCATGCATTGCTCTGCTCCTCCTGTGTCCTCTTTCTGTTTCCCTGCTGCTTTGACAGCCTTCTGCCACTTTTGGAGGAGGTTTGAATTAAGCCTTATTGGTACCCAGCTTGGTCACTTCCGATCTGGGACATCTCCCTGTAAAAAGGGGATAGGGGGTGGGTTTTTTTTGTCATTTTGGCTGAGTTTTGAGGCAAGGTTTGTCCCTCACTGTGCATATGTGCAGCTCCTGACACAGCAGAGCTGCAGTAAAGCCCATATTCCAGGCATGCCACAGTCTCTGGCTACCAGTGTGCAGCGCCTACCGCAGTGGAGCCACGTTATGGGCAGGAGCTTTTCAGGGCTGCTATAAAGCGCCAAACATGGGGAGGAAAAGCTTCAGGGGAGCTTTTTGGGCTTGCCTGGCACCCTCCTCTGGGGCCGGGGGAGGTTGGGTGGCTCAAGGTGACCGGAGGCCTTCTCTGACCCTATGCTTCTCCCCCCGACGCCAGCCGGATCAACGAGAAGTCGGTGTGGTGCTGCGGCTGGCTGCCCTGCACGCCACTGCGCATCGCCGCCACCGCCGGCCACGGCCCCTGCGTCGACTTCCTCCTCCGCAAAGGGGCTGAGATCGACCTGGTGGACGTGAAGGGGCAGACCGCCCTCTACGTGGCCGTGGTCAACGGGCACCTTGAGTGTGCCAAGATCCTCCTGGAAGCTGGGGCTGACCCCAATGGCAGCCGGCACCACCGCAGCACCCCTGTCTACCATGCGGCGCGTGTGGGCCGGGCAGACATCCTCCGGGAGCTGATCAGGTGAGAAATGGCTGCAGGCTGGAGGTTGTCCTGGAGGGGAGAGGAATGGCTCTACCTCATTTTCCTCCCCTTTTCCTCCTCCCCTTGGGATTTTTACCCCATGGGGCTTGGAGCCTCCCTTCCCTCCTCGCATGCCTGGTGCCTCCAGAGGCTTGGCAAAGCTGGCTGAGAGAGCCACTGATGGGCAGGAGAGAGAGTGCAGTTCCCAAAGAGGCACTCGGTGTCTTTCCCATCGCTTGGCGCTGGTGACAGATCTGTGGCCTGCTGTGCGACTCATGTTTCTGAGTCCACCATCCACTATACAGTCAGAGCCAAATCTTGCAAAGCGTCTTCCCTGCCAGCCTTCATCGTGACAGCCCGGTTGCTGCTACTCCTCTGTGGCCAGCTCCATGCCCCTCTTGCTCAGCCCTACCTGGCTGAATTTGCAAGTGAGGTGGATCACCCACCCATCTGAAAATTGTTCATAAACACATCCTTCCTTTGCTTAGTTCTGCTGCTCTGACCGTTTTCTGTCCTTGGGAGGAGAGACGCTTGTCACCAGCACAGTCTGTACACTCTCCATGCACCAGCAGTGAGCAGTGGGCTCAGGGTCTAGCAGCAGGCTGTGTGGACGTGAGTTTCTTCCTCTGTGGCGTGCCGTGATACTTCCTTTCTTCTAAATTGGAAGCTTTTTGTATAAGGGACCGTGCTGAGCAACTATATGGGCCTTTGATGCCAAATAATAGTGGATTATAGGGGGGAAATACAGGCTGTAGAAAGGAGTAGTAAAAGAGAAGAAAGTTTATTTGGATTCGCAGAGAAACACTCTCCAAGGAATCCCTTCAATTACCGTAACTGCTAGAAAAAAACAATGGAAAGAATTTTTGCTTGTGGGGAAATTAATTTTCACGCAAGTGCAGCTTTGAGGAAGCTGAGAAGTAGAAAGAAGGGGAGACTGTCCCCTTCCTTGCTCCTTTTTCTGCAAGCTAAGAGAATGATGTCCCCCCATCACCGCATGCGTGTTGGTACAGGGTTCAGCATACATGCTGCATTCCTGAGAATCTCCCCTGATATCCACTAAGGCAGGGTGAAGTGTAGCAAATGGTATTTCAGCACACGGAGAGCTGATGCATTGATTTATGTGTCTACTCCTCGGGATACCTTGCCAGCAATATTAAAAGCAAGATTTTGGAAAACTTTCAGGATTAAAAATTAACTGGAGTTTGTCCAATATCTTTTTATTAGACGATGTCTCTCCCAAGGCTGCTAAGCTAATACCAAATTGTCAGATTGCCCAAAATTTCAAATATCTTGGAGTACAGATTTCACAGATCTGTTCAGAGTTGCTTACTTTAAAATGCAGTCTTATGTTACAAAGCTCACTCAGAGATTTTCAGAATGTTGATCTAAAGGATTTGGCAGGGGGAGTGCAATGAGGAAGACACTTATACTGAGATACAAGGAAATATTTCAGAATATTCAGCTTGAGAGAGCTTCAGCGTTCTGAAAAGAAAGCCCAACCCAGTCAGGCTTGCTACAGGTGTCTAAACATCACCTGGTTCATTTTTTATAATCATATGGCAGCCCAATCAGGATTCCTGAATCCTACCACAATTGCTGAAACAGCTAACCAAGCAGTAAGTGAAATTGTATCCATTAATAGTAAATACACACATAGGTAGGGAATGGTGATCCATTTTATAAGACGACTGGCGGAAATATTTACGGTTATATTTCCAGGGTATAGATTACTTTCCTAACAGCTTGTTATGTGATCATGCTGTGATGGGATTGGACTGTTGTATTGTACTTGCGGTGCAACTGAGGGCTGACCCAGTGTACTAAGGATGAGAGGATCCTTCTGCCCCACTAAAGCAGTGAAAAGAGATTTGACAAAGCAGTGCCTCAGACAGGTACCTAACTCTGATAAAAGCAGAGCGGTGTGTTTTGCTTGGAAATGGGGGTTTCTACAGAGAATTTTGGCAACAATAGTGAAAAGAAAAGGAGAGTGACGGAAGTGAGGGGCTACCTGCTGTCTGGTGGGAGCCATGGCCATAGGAGGCAGTAGCCCCACAACCATCCTGTGAAAGTCCCATAGCAGCACAGATGATTCTGTTCAAATCCTTGTGTAGTCTGATTTAAGAGGTCTTTATCTACAGGGAACATGTGCGATTGCCTGTGGGGAACAGACACCTTTTCGTATTTAGCCTTCTGTGCTTCCACAAACGTGAAGTGACACGAATTCAGCAAAGTGCTGTGAAAGTCTCCAGAAGATGGGAATGTCCCCTTAGTGCAGGAAATGCCAGGCCAGCTGCTTGGCCTGGGAAGCGAAGCTTGGTCCTGTGGCTGGTGCGAGGACCAGCTTGCACTCAGTAGTGTCGAGACTGCCTAGCTCCGTCCTTCACTTGCTTTTCTCCGCCCTGCAGGTCTCTTGAGATCTTAGCCAAGATCGTGTTCATGTTTGGGAGATCTTGTGCATTGGGGTAAAAATACACTGCATGTTATTTGCAGCTCTTAGACAAGTTTCCTCGGCCCTTGTTCTGCGTGTGCTTAATTTAAATGAGACTATTCCTGTCCTGTGAATTGAAGCCCTTGGTGAAGTATTTACTGGATAGGGACCAACCCCTACTGGGTTCAGCAAGAGTTGTGCTTGCAGCGAGGAAGAATTTGTCCCCAGGTGGTTTTCTTATTTGTTTTATTAACTGCAGAAAGGAATATTACGATATCTAGGAAGACAGAAAAATCTAGTTCTCTGAATGCTTGGTTTGCAATTTTGGGAGAGGGACTGGCGGCTGAAGGAATGTTGTATTCCTGTGTGGGGAAGGGACAGGACTTTGCTTGATCTGTAATGCTGCAGTTAAAACCAGCTACTCCTTAGGGGATTGTGTTGTCTTCCTCCTTGTTCCAGTCCAAGCTGCACGTGAAACAGATGGAGCTACAGTGTCCCCACTGCTTGGGTGTTACCCAGCCTGGGGGAAATAAATGCTTATTTCTGCTGTCTCTTCTTTATGCAGCATTACCATTTTTCAAATTCCATGCTTTTCTAGAGAGCAATACTTGGCCTTTTTGCTCCCATTTTCTTGGCTGTATTCTTCCCTTCCTCCAAAAAAAAAAAAAAAAAAAGAACCAAAGACAAAAAGCCTTGTTTTCTGCTCTTTCAAACTTAGTGCCACCTGTGCTTCCTGAAAAGAAGTAAGCTGTGAATGCTACTTCTGTTTCATGATGATGCTGATTTCCATTGAGCAGGGCTTTAGCCTGCTCGCCTGCCTTCTCTGCGCCACAGCAAGCCGGCGCCTGCCTTGCTTTGGCCACAGGAGTTATGGAGCAGTGGAGAGACCGTGGCACCAAGCAGCAAAGATATGAGGTGCTGGCTTCTCTGCGGGGTAGCGTGAGGCCAGAGCCATTTGCAAAAGACTCAAGAGGTTTGCTGCTGCAGCTTCTGGAGGTCCTGCTTCAGCGCCCAGAGTGCTGGCCAGTGAACTGCAATCTCTCATGCAGTATCTAATATAATATACAGCCTGTGAATTGAGCGGTGCAGGATGGATGGGGAGAGCGGAAGGTCTGACGCAATTATTTTGTATTTTTCCAGTTTCCTACATGCTCGGAATTGGCGGGTATGTCCCTTCAGCTGAGATTAGCACTAGTTGAATCTCTCTTTCACTCTCTGATGGGATTTCTAATGGGATTTCAACCATCCAAGTTCCTTCAGGAGCAAGATTTTTTCACACATGTTTCACTGTTGAGCACTGATTTCTGTTTCCATTTCCCTGCTGTTTGTAACAGTCAGATCAATCGCTTGTATTGCTTTTTGGCCTGTTTTATCCTGGTGGGGAAGTTATTTCACTGCATCTCTTCAACTGAGTCATTTGGAAACATCCCCAGCTTCCCAGCCAGCCCATCAACATCCAACATTACGTGCTGCTGGCTCAGGGCTGAGCCATCCCTTGTGCCAAAGCTATGCTTGGCACATCCTTCAGGAGGGCAAGGAAAGGTGTCCCTCAGCTGCTCCTCCTCTGTCCTGAGCCTAGGCTGTTGCTGGCAGAGGAACAGCTTTGCTCCTTGAAGATCAGACCATGCTGGATACGGCATCCCTGCTCCAGCCTCTCTCTGCCTCTATATTAAGCCTCTCCCTGGGAGGGAGGCATGACGAAAAGGTCCCCTGAATCAACTTTGAAGGTAAATGGGTGAAGCTGCATTAAATCCACTTGCAAACACCCTTCTTCATAACCACTGTGGCTTTAATCCAATTTTGTTTTGCTTAGTTTGTCAGTGAGTGACAGGACACTTGCCAGGCCCTTCTGAGGGTAGGTGTGGGTGGTTCTTGGGTGGTGGGCCTCAGATGTACCAAGGACAGGCAACCTGTGTGGTGCTCACCCTCTGGGTGTCCTCTGGCCTCGTCACTGCCGTTTTGTGTCCCCGGGCACAAAAGTGGTGGTGTTGCTCTTGCTTCCAAACAGTCGCTCCTCTCTCCCATCCAGGTACGGCGCAGACGTGGACGTGAATCACCACCTCGCTTCTCGGGTCTCCAGCCTGTCCTTGCGGCCCCTCACCACGCTGGTGGTCTGCCCCCTGTACATCAGTGCTGCCTACCACAACCTTCAGTGCTTCCGGCTGCTGCTCCAGGCCGGAGCCAACCCAGATTTTAATTGCTGTGGGCCCATCAACATCCAAGGCTTCTCCCGGGGCTCACCAGTGTGTGTGATGGACGCTGTCCTGCGGCATGGCTGTGACGCGGCATTCATCCACCTCTTGATTGACTTTGGAGCCAATCTGAACCTGGTGAAAGTGGAGGCCTTGGAATTTGACTCCACAGGAAGGGTCAAAGTCAACCCTGAGGCTCTGCAGGTGTTCAAAGAAGCAAGGGGTAAGTGGCTTTGACTTACTGCAGTGACTCTGGTTTTATCTTGCTCCGGATTCAGGAGAACTCCTTGGAGAGTTTATTTGGTAGTTAGGAGCTCTTAAAGTGGTAGGGTGTGCTGGGTGCCAGGGATGTGTTTGTATTCGCGTGCTTTGTGCTTGGTGGCCGTTTCTCCCTGGACACCAGCTCGAGTGACTGTTGGCACTCTTGCTGTCTTGAACAAATGGATTCCCCCTAACAGAGCAGACAGCAGAAGCCGGAGTGGGTGGGTGTTACCATCCTCTTTTGGGTCTGTTTGTTCAGCTGCCTTTAGCCAGCTGCAAAAAGGTCTCGTAAGCAGGTTATGCCCAATTTAAAAAAGCAATTCAAACACAAAAAAAGATAGCTTGGATTTAACGGGCAGTTAAGCTAGGTGTTACTGACCTCACCAGACCTTATATAGCTCCCAAAGAGCTGTTGCGGGCCAGGCGGGCGTCAGGCAGGGGAGGACCGTGGGGCAGGCCTCTGCGACTCCCTGGCACGGATCCTCGGTGTCTCTGAGTTGCTGCCTGCCTCAGGCTCTGGTGGCACTGATAACTCAGCCTGACAGCCTCATAGCTCCCAGTGAGCCTCCAGCTAGACTCCCTGTTTTTCTCCTGTTGCATTTTGTACATTCGCACAGTGTTTTTTCCCTCTTGAATCCTTGAGCTGCCAGTGATCCCTGTCTCCTCAGCCCAACCTCTGTCTGTAATTTTACCTTTTTTTTTTTTTATCTTTCTCCCAGCTCTTTTCCATTGCTTGGGGGTGTCCTCATCTACCTGGGGCAAGATTAAGCAGTAGGGCGGTGTCAGAGCTGGGCTTTGGGTCTGCGGAGCACGGACAGGTTGTGGCATATCCAGTCAGAGCCAGGTCTCCAGAGCCATACAGATGTGTCCTCACTATTCCTGAGTGACCCTGTGCTCAAGAGGTAGTTGTGTCTGGGCAGGCTATTTGGGGAGTATAGATGCAATGGTGGTAGCAAATGGGAGCAGGGAGCTCAGACAGTGGTGGAAAATGGTGGAAAAAGGTGGCTTTTTGAATTTAACATCCTCTGGGAAGCAAGTGAGTTGCAGAAGTAAGCCAGAGCCTCTAGCCCAAACATGCCTAAATTTACCTGCTATTTCGTTCTTTTTATAACAAAAGCAACATGACTTCAGTGTGCACCCTGCTTCCAGCAATGGCAGCACCTCATAAAACCACCAGGCTCAGCTGGTGAAGGCCAGGGCTTTTCACCAGGGTCGGAAGTGGGGTTTTGCTCTTGAACTCCAGACCAGAGAAATTCGAAAGGGATTCAGGTTGTGGGATACAACCCCCAGGCCCCACCCCAAAGTTATTCAGCTTTGCACATGCCTCGTTTTTAAACCTGCCTGGAGTTTTGTTGAGAAGAGACGTGAATGCAGAGCAGGTGGTTTCCATTAAGCCTGGGTTTAGGAGGCAGATGGGACTCCTCAGGTAGGTAGAACATGCAGGGTAATGGAAGGATGCCCTGAAGGTCCAGTTCCTGAATCAACATGGACACCACCATCCTCTTGTCCCTGTGCTGGAAGAGCTCTCCATGAGCTCAATGGAAGCCATCAAAGGAAATCTGGGATAAGGCCTGAGCTGACCATCAATGCTGTTGATTCCCAGGAGACAGTTTAGTGCAAAAAGAAAGTCCGCATCTTTTTAAAATGATCCAATTAGTATAAAGCCTCCCACAGCCTCGCTTGGCGCGGAATGGGCAGTGATCTCTTGAACCCTCTCTGGCAGGGGCTGGCTCCATAGTAACAAGCCCATGCAGTTTCCATCTTTCCCTTCCGAACTGCCCTTGTGGCACCTGTGATTGCTCCAAATCCGTGGCCAAAAGGTTTGGCCTCCTTGCAGGGAGGATTTGTGCATGCTCAGCTCTCCCGCACTGCCTTCACGTTGCTGGGCAGGGCATGGCCTCAGCGTTTGGAAGAGGTAAATGTCGCCTCTGCTACCAGCCGGAGCTCAGTGCAATTTACATGCTGCTACTGCTCTCTCTTCCTGTCTCTGTCCCTCAACAGTTCCTCTCTGCTTTCTTTATTGCAGGCCGCACCCGGAGCCTGTTGTCTCTCTGCCGCATAGCTGTACGAAGAATACTTGGCAAATCTCGTCTGGATCTGATCCATGTCCTTCCAGTCCCAGACCCCATTAAACAATTTTTACTTCATGAACACAGTTAAAGGGCAACTGGCTGCTTTCTGGGACAGTTTGATTTGCTGAATGAGTGAGCTGATAAAGCCAGGTGATAAAGCTCCTAGCCCTTCCCCCCCAGTGAAATACTGGTTTGCTCATGGAGTGCACATAATTCCCTGCCCCTGTGATTTTCCCCTCCAAATTTAGGGTGCAGTGATTTTGTGTGGCTGTACTTAAAGCTACCAGTTATTTAACTGGCGTTCTGTTGTCTGTAACTGGTTGGGCAACGAGGCCAATAAGTGTGTGTGGCTGTTACATGAGCAAACACAGTATATCCTATAGCTGTTAGCATATGTCTGTTTGTTATGACTCTACCTCTGTTATTGCTCCATGTTACACACGCCTTGGGTCTCAGAGGCACTTTCGCGTGGCGAATGTGCCTGTACTTGAGCTGTTCATCTTCCTACAGCGCGCAAGGGAGTCTCTCCTTGCCTTGGTGCCAGTGCTGGTTTACAACAGCGCTGTTCTCTTTCTGCTGTCAGTACCTGGCCTTTCTCTTACCTATGGAGTTTGTGGTTGCTGCTGTAAAAGTGGGTGTATTTTCTTCTGTCCTCCTCTGGTGTGAAATGCATCAAGTTTCCTGTCCAGTGCTGCGTGTTACTTGGAGAATTGTATCCGTGTCTCTACGTGCTGCAAGGTAGCTGCTGACTTGGCTTTCATCCTGTAGAGGCCCCACCGCACAGATGGGAGAGTAGCAGAATATGTAATCCTATCCCGTCTGAGTCGTTTCTCCAGACCACCAGATCTGCTGTGGCATCTTGGCTCTCCCTCCGGCACTGTGATGGACGAGGCAAGGGTTGGCCAGTCCTGCTCCCAACGGCCTAGGACTGGGCCAAGTCTCATGACCACTGCTGTAGCATGAATGCGAAGACGTGGAGAGAAGAGGAAACAGTATTTTCACCCATGGAAACCGATAGCTACGCAACCGTTGTGGGGAAGATGTGATCCCTGTGGTTCAGTCTCCACTGCAGTAGTGGTGGGACAAGGACTGTGATACTCAGATGAAGCCAGAACGAGAACCTGAAGGATTTCTGGGGTACTTCTGGGGACAGCAATGGCCAGACGTATCTTCTGGTCACTGTAAAATGGGTCTGAATATTTGGGAGTGACCAGGAGCAACAGTGGAGGGGTTGTTAAATTAAACTGTTGTGTTGCTGTGCTGGATATTGGTTGATGCAATGCCTGTGAATATATTTGTGTGATTATGAAGAAAAAGGCACCAAAAATTCTCTCTAGACTGCCTGCTTGCAGTATTGCAGTGATTATGATGTTACTGAAGGCCCAGTAAAGTAGGTGACAGGGCACATAGAAATAGAAATTCCTACCCGCCTTTTACTCCATATTCCACAGTGGCAGCATGACCAGACAACACCCTCGCAGATCCACGTAATGGACCTTTGTGTTTGCATCCTGCTTCTATCAGCACCGTGGAGAAGGGAGAAGAAAGGACTTTTTTATCGAAGGGTTAGGAGGTAATGTGCTTCTGAATGCAGCATTGCATCTGGCAGAGCTTTGCCCAGGCTCCTTTGATTTCTAGTGCCCCTACGCTGCTGTTTACCCTCAAGTCACAAGTGCACACAGGAGTGTCATTCTGCAATGAGTTCGCAGTCTTTCTGGGGATCCTGGGGTCAGCCAGTTCCTTAAAGGACATGACATAGTCATTGTATAGGAAACATTTTCAAAATAGCGATGTCCTTTTAGAAGGACAGAGATGAGATGGTTCCTCAGGATCTTGGGTGAAAGCCCAGGTGGTGAGTGGTACTGGCTTTAACTTTTCTGATCCAAGTTTTTCTACTCCCTGTGTTACAAACTGCTTTTTTGGACAATTTTTCATTGCCAGATGTTCTTCCCATGCCCATGCAGTTGGCAAGGGTATTTTTCCAGATGTGATCCTAAAGATGTTGGGGGTTTATTTCTTGTATGGTATCAGGGAGCTGTTGTTGAGAGCTGGTTTAAGCGTGGGATGAGAAGGACAGTAAGACAGGCCCTCCTGGGAATGGGGTCTACCTCCAGTCATTCTTCTCCTTGACCCCCTGTGGTATCAGGGAAGAGGGTTTGTTCAAGCTGCTTTGCATTTTGGAAGTTTCAGATGCCTTTGGATAGACCTGGTTATCCTGGCTCTGTGGGAGCCGATCCTCGAGGCCATCCCATAGACTGAGCGCTGAGCCCCGCAGGACCCAGTGCCCACGCGCCCTTCCCGCCTGTGCTGGGCCTCTCCCTTACAGGTCCACGAAGGGAGACTTGGGAATTGTCCTTTGCAGAGCTGACGCCAGCAGTGTCTTACCCTGGGTGAGTGCTCTGCTTTTAGATGCTCTTTGAATTGCTTCACACTTCAGGCCAGCTGCTGAGGCAGGAGGGGGGTGAGCTGCGTGTCTTTTAGTTGCATATACCTGCTTTCAAACACCTGAAGAAAGGGCAGAAGAGTGAAAGTTGAATAGGGCTTGACGCTAGTTTATGAAATGCTTTTTCTCCAGATGCACCAGTGAATGCAAACCCACAGCTCAGTTTCTGGTCCTCCCACTGGGATGTGTTTATGGTGGAGTTTGATAAGCACCAGTGGACTTTTTTGTATGTTTTTATTATCTGCTGAAGAACACATGCCTTTCCAGGATGCTTTCAGAGAAGGAGGAAGGGCAGGAAAAAATGGGGTCTCTGTTTCCTGTTATTTCTATTCCATGGCCAGGCCTGGAAGGGCAGCCAGTGTCCAGCTGGCCCCTTACATTGCTCTGCTCATTGATTTTGTGATAAGGTGGCAAAACTTGTATGGCTGAGCAGTACACTGTTGAGAAAAGGCTGAGGCGTGATGGTTACACTCAGTGTTCAGATACTTTCACAGCCCTCATCAGATGAGACGTAATGGCAAGGATATGTAGCTGTTGGGCATGCTTTCAAGGTGAGAAGGCAGCAGTACTGCATTGTTTCAGGCTTGCAGATGGTTTAGGTTTTCACTGTACTGGAGGCTGGGGCAGTCCATGAGCGTGTTGCCTGAGAGTTGTGTGCTTGCTTTATAGAAGTGTTAACATGCCTAAAAGATGCAAACAGGTTGTAAAGCCTCTTGTCACCTTGCTGGTGGAACCATAATGTTTTGCAGGAGCACAGACCAAACATACTCTAGCTCCAGCGTATAGAGGCAGAAAATGAGGGAAGTTGTCTTGAGAAAATGCCATGGCAGCGACTTATTTGGGTTGATTTTTTCCCCCCCTGATTTTTCCTTGTTCACGTAGTTTCGCAAGCCAATCACACATTAGTGCCTTTTGGGAGGAGGTAGTAGGATGGATGTGGAAGGCATGTGCTCCTCTGGGCAAACCTGGCTCACCTGGAATGAGCTACGGTGAAATGCCACAGTGTGCCTGATGGAGACTGGCCCAAGGAGACTGAGAGAATTCAGTTGTTACAGGCGTGATAACTCAGTGCCCGATGTAACTGGAGCGTATAAAGCTAAGTCTCCGCAGACCGCCTGTTACAGCTTCCATTACAGCTGCCTTCAGTATTTGATCTGTTGACCGTTGTGCCCTTGACTGACACTGTCTTACAAGATGCTTGCGGATAGCCAGGCAGTGGCACCCTACCCACGCCAGCAATTGTAGCCACACCTCTGTGCTCCCTCCCAGAACCGAGACTCCCGTGTGAGTGAAGATGAGAAAAACACTCTTTCCATGGACAGAGTCAACAGTTGGTACTGATGTGATTCCTTTGTAGGTCCCGTTGGTAAGCTCAAGCCATGCTGGGGGTGGGGACTTTGGCCTCGGTTAGTTACGCATTCTTTATTTATAATTTGAGATATAATGATCATGATGCTCCAACAGAGTGCTGAACTTTGTGCTTATGGGTAGTCCTTTTGGCCTCAAATTTGAAGGACTACGTGGGTCTTCAAATCCAACTGATGTGGAGTCCAGAGGATTCCCCTGACCACGAATATCTCAAGCCCCTGATCCACAGGTCAAAGGATGGTTCTCCCAACCCTCTAGCAAACAAGCTTAAAGTTCAGCAAGCACTTGGACATCTGCAGAATCAAAGCTTTGCAGTGCAGGAGGCTTTTTGCTGGACTACCCATCCATCTCCTGTCTTAACTGAGGGACTGTGCCTCATGCAAAGGTTTCAGCCTTAAACCTGCATGGTCTTTCTTTTTGGCCTGAGGGACTGCAGGGAGTCCAATTCAGTAGAACAACTCACATAACATTAAGCCATGAGTGTGAAAACTACTATTGCAGTAGTGCTTGTGGACACTGGTTGCTGAGGCTACATAAACCCAGCTTTGCCTAAGTGAAATGGTTTAATACACAGAATATCTGGAATTTTCATTGTAGAGAGGTAATAATGAGTCTCAAAATAGATTTATGATGTTCTGTAGTGCCACAACCTATATCCTCTGGCTGTCCTTGTCCTTTTAAACCCAAAAAACAAGTCTTCCAGTATGAAACCTGAGTAATAATATGTGCATATTATATATCTTCACACTATCTAAACAGCATTTATTTTTGCCTTAATTCAGACTTCACCATTTCCTCCTATGTAGCAATACATTCTCTTTTTTTGTAAAAGTATTCTTTTACGTGCTGTCTGTCAGGCATGCTTAGATAACATGAATAACAAATGAGAATTGGGAAATCATGGGTGGGAAATTAAACAGTTCTGTAGTGTACATCCCCTCTGTTGAAGAATGCCTGTTACATTTGTGCATAATATATAAAGTGCACATTGCGTGGCCTTGCTATAAGCGCGTGTGGGATGGGATGACAAGGTTTGGAAAATGGTTAAAGAACCAAAACAGATCTAGAATAAGCAAAGCATATCCAAAGGAGACTTTTTTCTTGTGGGGTTTCTTCTTGTCTTCTTTGTGTAGGGGATTTTCAGAGCATGAAATGCTGGTAGCTGGCGTGGTACCCAAATATAATTTCCTGCCATTTGGGAGTTTTGCGAAAGGCAGAACAGTATTTATTGGGTTGACGTGTTTTTTTCTCATCCCCAGGTTCAAGTAAAGCACTTTCTACACCCAAACCAGCCTTTGAGGTACAGCACCTCTTTAGCCATTGTTCCAGTGAAAAAAGCAGTGTAGGAACCTGCCCAGGACGGAGTAGAGGTGACAGCCGAGAGAGTCCCACTTCAAGAAGCACTATTCCGTCGTCTGTTGCTTTTCCCCAGGGTAGGATGATCGTACACAGTGGCAGGATTAGATCCAAGAGCAGATTGGATATATCTGTGGTGGGCCTGGGTCTGTGTATAGCTAAATAAAGATGTTCCCGTGCAAGAGCATGGCTGTCTCTAATCATTTACCTTGCCATGGAAAGGGGAAATGCTCCTATGTGCAGCAGAGAGCAGGGACTGGGTTTGCCTGTTTTGTAGCCACTGGAGGGGGCCGGAGAACCGTGCTGCCTGCAAGTGGGTTACAGGCAAGCAGGCAGGGACTGGGCTGTGGTTTCCTGCACCATTGCCACCCCTGGACAGTTTTCAGGAGGGATAATGGCAACCAAATCAAAATGTAAACCAGCGTGAATGTGCAGAGGAGCCTGCTGTCGGGAGGCTCTCACCGCCGAATCCTCTTTCACAAGCTCACACGTCCTCTCGCTGTTGCGGGCCTGCCCTTCCCTTGGGTGCCCTGGCAGCCAGTGTCACCCACTGCTGCTTAGAGCAGCCCACAGGTCTTGTCTTTCCACCTGGGCCTTCAAAACAAACCGAGGACGGCTCTTTAGACCTCTGATTTCTGCTTCTGCTTTCTTTGTATCCATCTCTGGAAATGTAGCTCCTCAGTGTCCCGGCATGGAAGTACTCTGAAGACAGTGTAATCCCTCAGAATATTTCCATTCCTGTAACTCCTTTTCTGATGTTTTCATTGGAAAACTCCCTACAGGCTTGAGCTGCAGCGTTTCTGATGGGTGCTCTGTTCTTCCTAGGGATTAGCAGTTGTAGTGCAGGCTCTGTCCGTCACACCCAGGCAATTTGCGTTCTTTGCTCAGGTAGCAGAAAGCGCATTTCGGGTGCCTGAGGATTTAGTCCCCGTAGCTATCTCCAATCAAGGACACCAGTCCCTTTTTTAGGATTCCTGCTGTTTTCACTTGGGAAATGTTTGTCTTAGCTGATGCCAGAATTTCCTCTAAAGGCAAAAAGAGAGTTTCTCCTAAATAGGAAGAAAATGATCAAATGATTCGGAAGTATGGTGATGGTGAATCAAACCAAAGCAAAACAAGCCCTAATTTGAAATTGTAACGAACATATCCAACCGTGGATAGTTGCTCTAGTTCAGAAGTGGCTCCTTCCTGCCTCCCAGTACTAAAGTCTCCCCGATGAGGCTCATGCAGCAGCTGTCCCATCTGGGTGCCCATGACCCTGCTGGGGAGTGGGTCAGCAACAGCATCTCTGTGCTGCAGCTTGGAAAGAACGGGAGATTTATTGTCAACTTGGAGAGATCTGAGCTGCAAATGCCGGCCCGGTAAATGTGGACTTGTTTAAAAGGCTGCTAGACTCAAGCTGCGATTTTGTGTGCTGTTAACCTGTCCCCTCTTGGTCGTCTCTCTAGAGTTGACAGGCTGAGGTTTCTGGTCACTTCTCCTTGAATTTCTTGTATTTCTGGGGAGAAGAGCCCATCTGAGAGCCTGTCCTTGGTTTGTATTGCTTTTAATTGCAACGTTTTCCTTACTACTCACACTCATCAGTCTTATCTTCAGATCTAATGCAGAATTCCCTTTCCTGCAGCAGTGAGAAAGGGAAGAGGTTTTGCCTTGCACTGTGTGATGCTCAAATATTTGCCCTGGGCTATGAAAACCCACCAGGACTGCAGTAAAACTCAGTCTCAGAGCATTCCCTCTAGCATGCGTTACTTCCATTCCACCAGCTGCTGCTGGGGAAGCCCCTACTTGTTTAACTTGCTTTGTTCCCTACCAGCTCCTTCACGGTTGTCCTCCTCCCCACATGAGCTCTGTCCTCTGGAGTTTGTAACCTGCAAGAGAAAGAAGCCGGCTGCTTGCATTCAGTGTGCCTGAAACCAGGCAGCACACTTGGGGTACCAGGCTCCTGCACCCCCACGGTGCTCCCAGCCTTGCGCGGAGGAAAGGAGGCTCCAGGCTCCGAGACCATCGCTGTGCAGCGGAGCCCGTTAACTTGCCTCCAGGTACACGCGTTGCCCACTTCTTTCAGCACTTTCTCCCCGCCCCCGACGCATATGTATGAGCCTGATCTGTACTGATCTGTTCTGCACTTTTTTCACTTTTTCTTTGTTTTGTTTTTTTTTGTTTATGCTTTAGAGACAAATGAAATCTGCTTTTGTTTACTGGAAAGTATGCTTTATTTTCTCATCACTGAGCATCTGGTGTTTGTAAAACGCACAACAAATCTTTCCAACAGAAAATCAGCCAGCCTGAGAATGCCTGGCCAGGAGTTCACGTGTGCCACGATCGTTATCCTAAAAAGGTACTAAAATGTCCAAACCCAGAAAGTGCTGTGAGTTACCGTGATTCTCGAGCAAGCCTTTGCCTAAAAGCTTCGTGCACGAAGGAGGCGGAGGTAGGTGGCACTTACCTGCGAGCCCCAGGAGTCTGCAGGGGCCCATTGCCAAGCATCTGCAAATATTTTCGTAGGGTGCTTCCAAAATAATAATTATAAAAAGATCACAGCAGGGGACAAGATGCGTTCAGGAAATACCTAGAGGCGTCTCGGGCAGTTCGGATAAAGTAGGCACCAGGCCCAGGCTGATCGAAGCAGCCTTTAAATCTCTGTACCCAACCACCTTCCTTTGCGTGGAAGCCACTAATTGCGGTGAGGTGACAAATGACCGATTTTGAGTGCCACCATGTAGAGATGGCTGGAAGTTCAGCCTCAACTTTGATGTGTTTTGGAGCTGGCTTTAAGCACGTGTGGTGAGGACCAGAAAATGGCCAATACTGGAAGTCAGGATGAGCTTCTATCACTAGGAAGTGCAAGAGAAAAAGAAAGGCACGATGGATAGGACGGACTAGGACAGCCGTTGCCACTGATTAACAGCTTCAGCCATCCCCCAGAAGGTAGCAGGATGATGTACGATCTGTACACAGTCCACTCCCTGTGGCAAAGGCTTTCTATAAGCTTTCCAAACATACCAGGGTGAGGTGATGCTTGCAGACACGGCGTTTTCTCTGATGGCATCATTCCACAATCATCAGAAAGCTGCTAAGGGGATTTAGAAGCTGGTTTCCAGCCATGATTCGCTTGGCCAACTCTGCACTTGCCTTTAATTTTAATAATTTGGCGACATCCATTTATTTAACATTTTGCAAAGCAGGGTCTGCATTTGCTCAGAGAAAATGAGAGTTGAAGGATGGTAAAATGCCTTCATAAATTGGAAGTTAAATTAAGAAATCACTTTAAAAGCACTGAATGCCGTTAGCTCCATGTAGTGTCATTTACGGCATTGAGAGTTGTGGCACCGACTGGAGGCATGGAAGATTAAGGAGGCACAGGGAGTGGGGTCGATTGTTTTGTGGGCATTTCTGGCCTTTCTGAGACTGTTTTTATGTGCGGTTGGGATGTAATAATAGATTAGTAATTTTTTTCATTTCCCACAAAGCAGCTTTTACCAACAAGTCTTAATTTTGGAATTTTTCAGCATTTGAACATTTCGTGTCAGCATGAGAGCAGTTTCTGAAAATTTTCTGTTAGATTTGATCATATCAATGTTATTCCATGACACTGTCTACAGTGAAAATGAGTAAGTTGTCTCATGATGCAATAGTGTAAATATTTAATCTATTTTTCTTTTTATTATTATTATTTCTAAATTGCTACTGGCAGCTGCAGCTTGGTCTTGATTGGGACATCATACTGTTTTTTTCATTGCATATCCTCTTTGTGTTTTAGTGAAATTGTGATGATTTGAGATGGAGTATATTGTTCCAACCACATGATGAAACACAGTAAAAAAGAAAAAGGAAGCAAAGCATGAAATAAAATCAACCCTAACAATTCAACACGGCAATACAAAATACTGGGTTTCACAAAACCCATATTTTTATGAGAAAAAAATTTCCTTAAAGTACTTCCCTCTATACATTTTCATTGAAAGAAATATAATGTGACATCAAATAAATTTGCTTGTTATTTTTTAAGTGAGAACTGTTTTGCTTTGTTCCCCATTGTCCTAGGAAGAGGCTTAAGGTTAAAGGTCAATGCTGGGCCAGGAAAAGCCTGGCTCTGTCTTGAGAGGCTGCAGTTCTTGAGCCTTTGTTGGTTGTGTAACACTGAAGTCTTCCTGACATCTCAACAACACCCAAGCACTTGGACACTCACCTCCAGATACTTCTTGTCGAGCTGGAAAGGAATTTTCCTTTCAAATAAATATGTTGTAAGATTTGCTGTTGTTTAAAGGCATCCGAGACCTTACCTTCATCAAAGCAACCAATAAAGCCTCCTATAAATACTACCTAGGGGAGCAGAAGTTTTCAATTACCCTAGCTCCACTCCTGATATCAGTTCCTATAATGACCAACTGCCATTAGTGCAACTTTCTTAGAGCCAGAGCATCAAGGCAGATGTTCTTCTTCCCCGTAGCTGGCCACTGCCACCGGTCAGGAGGTTGGTCATCGGCATGTTCACATGTGCCAGCTGCTCTTTCCCTGCTTTCCTCAGCAGCTGCGTGGCTTTCATGGCACAGTACTGCAGCATCCTGTCCAAACCGCCCTTCATTCAAAGCAGAACTGTAGCCTAAAGCCCATCTGTGAATTCTGTAGGTTGAGAATTATTTTTAGCTCGGTAGCCTTAGACAGTCTGGTCCATCCTGCTGGGAGCTGTTCCTGCTGGGAGTTCAGTGAACTTTGGGTTTAGTCCATAAACCTTTGGTTTAGTGATAACCCTAAATATTTCATGCATCGTAGACTATGAATGATGCAAAGATATCAGCAAAACCCACTGTGCCAATGCAAACAACTCTAGGAAGCTTTACTGTTCCCATTGCTGACGCATGTACCCTGTTTCTCTTTGTTCTGTGTATGTGCACATGCATGAAGAGGGGCCAAAGGAAAGAGGGGCAGGTATAGGTGATGGTAATGCTTGTAACACCAGCCATTAAAAGATAAAAACTAAGATAGTTAAAGGATACTTGAGCATTTAGACTTCCATAATGCTGAAAAATGTTCTTTGCCAGTGTGAAGCACTGTGGGTTTGCGTTTGCTCCCCAGCATTTAAAATGCAGTGGAAGCATTGTGATTATACGGCATTCTGCTCCCAACCAGCACCGAACCCACTGGATTGCCTTGGCTTGACATGCTTTCACGTGGGACCTTCTTCAGGGTCCAGCAGGAACATGGACAACACCAGCCTGCCGTTTGGAAGAAATGACTTAAATGGCGATGCATTTGTTTCCAAGGTCTGTGAAAACGGTAAATTCACTGGCAAAGGGGACGTCAACGGGTGTCCGCTGTGAATTTGGCTCTCTGGTGTTCCTTTTCTCTGGTATGAATAATGATTCATACGGCTTTGAAGTACCCGGCCTTCTTAGCATGGGTCAGATGTTTGAACGTAACTAAGGATGTTACATGGGCTAATTAAATCAATGCATCTGGCTTGCATATCATTCTGCAGACAGGTTTCCATGGAAAACAGTTTATATGCCGTGAATGTCATTAGAAGATTAGATTACAAATCAAATGGATCTTGTGTTCTTCCACAGACCACCTTTCTTTAAAATGGGGAACTGGATAAATAGCCCTGGCTGCTTGGGTGCCTGTTTGGCCCCGAGCAGTTGGCGTTTCAAGTCTACAGCCCCACTCTCCAATGCAGCATCTGCTGCTCCCAGGAAGACATTCTTGATGTTTCTGTCCAGATGGCTCTGGGCGTGCATCAGCATTTTACAGAGGCCTAAAGGCCCCCATTTGCCTTCTCTGTAGACAGCAACAAGAAAAGGGAGAGAGCAATGAGCTCTCTGGCTGGACGTGGCTCAGGTGCACGCAGTGCTCAGCGGCATGTTGGTCCCATGGGAAGGTACGAGCCAGGGAGCCCCCAGACCCGGGGTGAAATCCCCATTTTCTCAGTGATTCGGGTTTTTTCTTCCCATCGCCTTCATCTTCTCTGCCCAGAATTCTCCAAATCCCAACTGGACCGCTGTGCCACGTGTGCTCCTCGTGATTCATCGCTAGCAGGAATGCGTGAAGTTGGGATGCGGAAAGTCCATGTCTGGCGATTCATTTCCCTGCAACCAAGCGCTGACGTTGGTTTATCCCCACTGGGGGTAGGGAGAAAGGGTTTTTCATGAAACTGCCCCAAATATTCAAGTCCCCATGTGTTTCAGCCATTACTCACGCTCTCTTAAAACAGAAGTAGCCTCTGAAAGGATGGTCAGAGCCGCCCTTTGTGCAAGTCGGCACAGTCCATCAGAGAAGCAAAACCAATTTGTACCAGAAGATTTTAATTAGTTCAGGAATTTAAAAGCCCAGTGGAAAACTGGTCTCAGGCAAACACCATTTTATTTTGATTTCTGAGACAGTGCTGCGCCTTTTGCTTGTTTTTCTGAACCGCCTCCCCACCCTCCACCTTCAAACTGGACAAGGCAGTCTGAATCACAGGCCCTCCACGTCCACAGCGGTCTGGGTGATTATTTCTGTAGTGAGAGTGCAGCAGGCCCCCAAGCAACGCTGAAAGTCGCTGCAGGACAGAAATGGCCCTGGATGGCTGCGATTTAGGACTTGGGCAATGATAAACCAGGCGATAAACCAAGAACGGAGCAGGCAGGAGACAGACCTGGCTATTTGGATCTTTGGACAGATGGGAGGCACGCAGCATTTGCTTTTCGGGTGTCTTTTGGCTTGTGGTCCTTTTGTCAGCCTGCAATTCAGCAGGAGCCGGTCTCCTCCTGGTTCTGCCAGGATCCAGGAGTTAATCCTTGTTCCATGAGAAGGCCAGAGCTCACATCCAGCCAGTTCCCTGGGGTGCAGAGAAAGAAAGTCTCTGAGAAATAAACACAGACACAAACAAACACCAGACTTGGCATGCGGCTTCGCAGGCAATGGGAATATCTTTTAGCTTCCCGCCGAGGTAATTTGACTGCGAGGAAGCTTCTCTGCTCTGCCCTTTGGCTCCCGAGGAGGGCTCACTTGCCAAAACGCTTTGTGGCCCCTTGAGCCGCTCCTCAGCTGGCCCCCGTGCTTCTGCCCGTCCATCCCACCCAGCAGCCTTCCCACGGCGAGCTGGGTGCTGGGGGAGCTCCGGGCTTTGCCTCTTCTTCTGGCCTGCCCTGCCCTCCCCGATGCGGGGCAGCCCCGTGTCTGCTCCGCTTCTCGCCCAGCATGAACGCGAGCCGTGCGGCCCCTGCTGCAGGGTGCCTCTCGTTAGTTGTGCTGTGAAGCGTTCGTAGAAAATGGAGTTTGAAGAAAATCCCACTGCTTTGCTCCAGGATGGGGCAAACCTTGTCTAAACCCTTCCCAGGGATGTGCATCGAACCTACTCCCCTGTAAGCTGTGGAATCACGGATTCATAGAGTCATTTGGTTGGGAAAGACCAGTAAGATCACCAAGTCCAACCATCACCTAACACTACCAAGTCCCACCACTAAACCATGTCCCTCCGTGCCACGTCAACACGTCTCTTAAATCCCTCCAGGGATGGGGACTCCACCACCTCCCTGGGCAGCCCATTACAGTGACTGACCACCCTCTCCATGAAGAAATTCTTCCTGATATCCAATCTAAACCTCACCTGGTGGAACTTGATGCCATTTCCTCAAGTCCTATCACTTGTCACCTGAGAAAAGAGACCACTCTCTTTTCACACATTTTATTGCAGTTCTTGGTATTCCCCATGCAGAAGTTTCCCCTGAATCTCCGTTACATCCTACAGCTCCTGCAGCTTGTCCTTTCTCTGGGGTCATTCCATCGCTGAGGTGGGATCCCGTCCCAGCTTGCAGGTAATGCTGCATGTAAAAAAAGAAAAGAACAATAACTTTTTTTCCCCTGAGCCTTCACGTTCACCATGGCATTGCTCCACGCCTTCACTGAGACGCAAGACCCAGCCCCAGGCCCAGCTGAGGCCCTGCCAGTGCTGAATAAGTGCAGGGACCTTGTATGAGGGCAGGCATCCTTCCCTCACAACGACTTTACTCTGAAAGTCAGTGGTGACAGCTGTTGTTCAGGCTTTCAGAAATCATGGGAATATGAAAAAAAAGCCCACCTTACAAACCCCGTATTTCTGAGCTGTTGCATCCTCCCCTTACCGCCTTTCTTTTGGTTTCTGCAGCTTTGCAACTATTATTCAAATTTTAAAATGCTTGCCAAATTTTCTCCCCAGTCTGGAGGGAGAGGAGCCTTGCTCCTTAGCGAGATGAACTTTGCTCCTTACCTCCCGAATGGCAGCATTTCAGCAGGCGAAACCCAGCGAAACTCAGTCGTCGGATGTGCTGCCACAGACAGCATCTCTGTCTCCTTGGCTTGCAGCAGACAGGGTGCGATGACACCCCCGTAGAGGGAAGCAGAAATGCCGAGCCCTGCAGCAGCAATCTTCTTGTCCAAACGTGTGCCTGCGCACGGGGCTGCATAGCTGAGTGTGGGCAGCTGGATTTTGGGTTGATAGGGAGATTGTTCTGATTTTATCCTGCTTCTCACAGGAAAAGATACAGGCTAAGATTTCTCTGTAATTCTGTGGTTTCCTTTAGTTAGGTGTTGATGAAGCTTGTTTCAAAAAACACTTTCAAGTGTTTTCACTTTCTTTTCTTTTTCACTTTCATTTACTTTCAAATGTAAATGGAAACTGTCTACGCATGGGGCCACTAAGAAAAATGAATGTAAGATGGGGATAAAAAGCATTTAGCTATGTGAAGTCTAGTGAATACTCACTATGGGAAACAAACGGCTGTTTTGCAGCTTAGGCTGGAGATGCTTTTAAAAATATATCATTCACCAAAAGTGAAAAGCAGCTTATTTCTCATTGATCTCTCTTTAAGCAGGAATAGTTTTCCTCAGGACTGCCTCTGTGCTTGTATCCTAGAAGCTCGACCATGTTTCATGCCAAGCAAGGAAAGTTACGCCCTATGGTTTTTGAATTACAAATGGGAAATCCATACTGTTTTGGAATAAACAGCACTGGCCATTAGACAGTCTATTTGGTTACTATTTGGTTACAACTGCATGAGGAACAGCTCTAGTGGAAAAAAAAAAGAAGCAGCAGTAACAGTCAATCGTCACTTTTTTTTTCCTGCCTGGAAAACTTGGAGTTTTATGGCCTAAGAACCACAAATTAGAATTGCAGGCAACAGATAAAGCTTCAGTATAAATTCAGCTAATGTCAATGCCTGTTGGCGATTGCAAGAGGCAGTTGTCAAAATGCCCCTTTGACAGTTATTGCCTTAACAGGACCTTTCCGAGCAAGTGTCACCACGTGGGTCTGGACCCCTTTATGCAGAGAGAGCATCCCCGGTGCAATGGCCACTGCCGCTCTGGGGACCCTCCTGCAGCGAAGCGCTGCTGCCCTGGGTGCCAGCTTGTGGTGGTGACCAGTGAGGAAGCTGCTGTTGTTCCTGTGGTTGTCGTCGGCGCTTGTCGTAAAGTGGCAGCAACCAGTAAGCTCTGAATGGCTCCTTCAGGATTTTCCCCACCCTCTGTTTTCTCTGAGGAGCCCTAAACTTGACCTGTCCCTTCCTTCCTAGGGAAAGCAGATTGCTTGGGCAGGTAGGAAGACCTGAACCAGCTTGTCTCCAGAAAATTAATCCCTGCACTTTTTTGTCCTTCCTCTTTGAAAGTTTTCTCTAATTTCTGTCCTGAACCTGTCTGGCTATAGTTTAAGCAGGCGTTTTGCTCTTCACCTTCAGCAAAAAGACACAACCCTGTCACTGTTGCCAGTGCCAATGCTCTGAGCAACCCGGAGCAGCTCCGTGTGTGAGGCTCCCATGTTTAGGAAGGAACCTGGAGGTCTCAGGTTGCTGTAGATGTTTCAGCGTTCACTCATGATGTCTGGAATCACAGAATCACTTAGGTTGGGAAAGACTTTTAAGATCATCAAGTCCAACCATCACCTTACACAACCAAGTCCACCACTAAACCATGTCCCTCAGTGCCACGCCCACACATCTCTTAAATACCTCCAGGAAAGGGGACTCCACCACTTCCCTGGTTTGTTCACAGCTTGGGTGGCTTTCAACACCCTTGTGCTGGTTGGTTGCCATGTGCTGAGCCTGCACCCGAGACTACTTCGCGCTGTTCCCCCATCATCAGGCAGTGTGTGAGGGTACCCTCTTGGGAGCACGTGCTCCATGGGAACAAGACACAGCTTGGCTTTCAGAGAGGAAGCAGACCAGCCTTTTGCTCTTGGAGATGAAAGTCCTTAGGTCCTCTCTACATGTCCAAAGTTAGGGACTCTGCTGTGCCTGATGAATAGGCTTTTTTGAGCGTTCATCTCTAAAAGCTTCTGGGGATGGGAGAAGAAGTGGAGGGGTAGAACGAGAGGTGTGCTTTAGATCTCATTTTAAGGGTCTTAAGATGTACTGACACACTCTTGACCACAGAACTAAGCTTCTCAACTCATGTCTAGATGATTTGCTGGGTAATTTTATCAAGGTTCACCCAACCAAATCAGGAATTGCCTTTTCTGCCAGGAATAGCCTCAGGTGGCAGCTGCTCTTCTAGCAACCAAGTATGGTAGGAAGTGCAGTACCACCATTAGTCATGCCTGAGACATCATATCTGGGACTTTGTGAGGTCATGGTCTGATTCCAGACCAAGGCCACTGTTTGAGGAGCACAGGCTGCAGCTTTGACTTTTGGCCCTACATGCTCCTGCTCAGACAGGTGTTTTCAGAAGTACTTAAATGACTTAGGAGGGTCAGGAGAATGTATGTTCCTAAATCATTTGTGGACATCAGGAAAACCTGTCACCTCCTAAGCCAACAGAACTGTTATCTGAGCTAGTACCTTATGTTGTTGAAGATGTTTGATGGATGGAGTCCTGCTGGCTCCTCTTGGATTCTTGAGATGAGAATTCAAGATCTGCCTGATGGGTAGAAGTGCTGAATTTATCCTTTCTAATAAGGAAGAGCTCACAACCTTTACCTTTTATGTATGCAATTGTTCTTGATGACCAGAGTAGGTGTACAGGGCAGCATGGCACCTTTTTGCAGCTGCAGAGTCTGCAGACATTTTCCTTGGATACTCACAGATGGCAGACAAGGATGCTGGGAAAGAATTAGGAGAAGCTTGAGTCCTTGCATTCTGCCTTGATTTTCTTAAGGCACAAGTTTATTGCTCACAAACTCACTTGGACTCCTTTCAGATTGAAGGCAGAACTTCAAATGCAATCAGAGCAATTTCAGAGCGTCCCACAGTCATTCTTAAAAGTACATATTTAAAAGATGAGAAAGCAATGCGCTTTTTTTCCTTGCCCTCCACGCCAACAACAGAGACAAAATATGGCTCACAGGGAAATATATTTCATAGCCCTTCAGGATGTCTTCTTCTTCTTCTGTCTACCTCTCTCTATATACTTAATAGAGGCGTTCCTGGCAGCTAGCCAGGATTTGAAAGATCAATTTATGGATAAAATTCATGTAAGGCCCATAGCAATAACACTATGGCTTTTGCTGGTTGACTTGGGATCTAGTGCAGAGGGGGTGAGGGCTGTATGACAGTTACACATCTTTTTTTTCCATTAACCATCACCATTAGCAATTGCACTCAAACAAACAAACAAACAAGCACATTTAAATACTGGAGTTTTTTTTTTTTTCCTGGCCCCTCAACCATGAATAATTACAAAATAATTACCAAAGTCTGGTTTCACTCGGCAAACGTTTCCAGGTTTTGTTTTCTTTTTAAATATTTCTGGGTTCCAACAGTCCACCCCACTATTATTTTTTTGGAGGCAATTTCAGCTGGTCACATTTACTGATGCCTGGCACAGCACGATCAGCAAGCATGTGAGCTTCTCTAATGCATTTCGTCTTTACAGTGAACTTTTCTCCTGCCTTTGCCAATAGCCTGAGCATGCAAGTTTTCTAGGCATGTGGCCCCAAACTACACCCCAAGGCGAAAGTGGCAACATCTGCTGGCAGAACAAGTTTTCTCCCAGTTAGCAGTTAAAATGCAGGCAGGACCTAACCAGGCCCCCAAACCAAGCCTTTAATTGGACTAATTGCATGTGGTTTAAACCACGTTGAAGCTCAGTTCCAAGTTTGATGTTAGATTTATGTACTATAAGCTGGTGTAGAGAGGAAGGTGGATGTGTATGAAGGTCGGAGGTTTGCGTTCATGTGAGTTCAAGAAAACAGTTTTCCATTCAGCATACCTTTGTTCTCTCTCTACTCTTTCCTCATCCCCCAAGTTTTCCTTTAAGCTTCAGTTTCACCCTTTAAGCTTCAGTTTCACCCCAAAGCAAAGCCCAAGCAGAACTCGGCCAAAGTTTGCTTAGTTTCAAGCTCAAATGGGAAACAACTGAATTTCATCTGATTTTCACCCAGTCCTATAAATCACCTTGGGCTGACTTGCTGCACAGTGCACGTTTATGGATGGCTGGAGAGCCTTTTGGTAGAGCAGACAAGAATATGAAGTTCAAGTTCATAACCCAACCACAGAAAAGATGAAGTTTCACCTGGTTGCACAGTGCTGCCTTCATACGGAGGCAGGAGAATTTCTTGCACTCACAACCTAAGTTGTGTCAGACTCCAGGTGTCCAAAATGAAGTTTCCCCATTGTACTATTGGAAAACTCACTGGTGTCTTGACATATCATCATACTGCTTGATTCAGGAAAGGGGCGGGGGGGTCCGAAGACAAGCTGTGTTATTTCATTGCTGACATTTTTATTATAATGTGTCGTGTAATGCTGTGGGAAAAGCTGCTAAGGCAGATTCCTTGGGAAGGTTTTATAAAGGTCCACATCAACTACCTTCTCTAATAGCAACCTTCATTTCCCCCTGCCCTGAAGTACTCCCCTGTCCACAGGGAAGACCATTGGGAATAATGCTTACCACTTTACTGGTTTGTTACTTTTCCATTTGGCAAGTATCTTATTTTCCCATTTATCCTTTTCTTAAATGGTTTTAGAGTTTTCCAAATGATGTTACTCTCTAATTTTGCATAAGAATGTATATATAGGCAGGAGAAAAGGTGGACATATGCACATTACATGCATTTTGTCTGCAACTGAAGTACTATGATTATATTAATGTTTGTTGCATTTCTTCCTTTTTGCTGCCGGAATCTCTGTGTATGATGGCACACTGGACAGCCAACAAGCCGCTGTTTGAGTCACTGCAGAGGAGAAGTGGCTCCATGTTCAGGGGAAGAAGGGGAAGGTGGTGAGTTCTGGTGACTGGTGGAAAAGAACCATGTGGTGAGTGTTGCACAGCCTCTGTGACAGCTATCTCCTCAAGGAGAGAAGAAGAGGAGAAGGAGAGGAGACAGAGGGGGTGAGAAGTGAGCAGACAGAGTGATGCCGTCTTCATAGAAGATATATCATGAGGGTGAGACAAAAGTGACAGTTTGTGCATGCCCCACCTTTACAGAGGCAACAAGACACCCCGAAGAGAGCAATCAACACAGTGGTGCCATTTGGTGGCTGCACTTAGTGTAGGCCTCCCATGTGGCTGTGCGTCCTGACCCAGCGAGGACTCCCCAGGGACCCCCCTGAATGCTTTAGGGCCCTCCTGGGCAGGCTGGGTGCTGTGGGCCTGGCTGGGCATCACCATACTCTGTGTCTCAGGGAACTTGGGGCCTGGTTAGTAGCAGCATTTGCAGCTAGCAGGCTGCTGGGGCAGGAGACGAGGCCGGGCAAAACAAAAGTGCAGAGAGGGCCTGGATGTTGTAGCCGAAGGCTTGGAGTTGTGCTTCAAAAATGTCTTTGCTTATGCTGGGCTCAATGGTCTGCAAACACACCACTGTGCTCCTCTTGCCTTGCCGCAGGGATGGGGACATGTCTTGGCTGCTGGGAAGAGCGCTGGTTCATCTCTGCCTGGTAGCCAGCAAGACAGAGCGTGCACTGCCGGCACATCACGAGTGCCATGCCATGTTGGGTCAGGCCATCACCTCACTGGAGCCAGGGCAAGGGCAGGTCACAGCAATGGATTAGCATCTGCAGCTCTTCATCCTGCCCCATGAGCTGGAGCTCTGAGCTTTTCCACACTTAAATGACTTGCTTGACCTCCTCGTCCTTGATGCAGGCAGGGCAGGGCCCAGTTCCCTTCTCTGGAAGCCTCTAATTATGCAAAACCTGCCTTGCTCCCTGCCACATGGGAGCGAAGCTCAGCCCATGCCTCAGGACTCAAGCTGGGTCTTTTGCTTACTTGCAGGATGAGGTGAGGTCCTGATTCCTCATCCAGCAACTCTGCACAGTATCCTAGTAAGGGCCCAACTCAGTCCCGTCTACCGGAATGGATCCAGGTAGATCTGGCAAGATGTTTTATGCCACGGGTTTTCTGAGTCATCCCTTCTCCACAGGAGCAAGGAGCAGTGCTTGACACTCAGTCTTGGGGCTTTACCACAACATAATAATGCCATTCAAGCAGTGCTGAGAAAGGCATTGCATGAAGCAAGGGCGTGAGGATAGGATGAGCTTCATCAGTGCATTCTGAGACACAGGGATACCAAAGAACACAGTTGGATGGCCTTAATTTCATCTAAGGCCTAAGTCTACTGTTTTTTGTGTGTCTGCAAAAGACTCCAGCAAGGCAGCTAGGCAGGGACAAGGAAGGGCTCTGATGCCCATGAGTGACCTACCTGAGGCACACAGAGACAGGAATCAGACTTAAGGTCTGATTTACAGGACAATTCTTTCCTTTAGCTGATGCAATATCATATATGCGCCTTGGAGCCAGGTTCCTCCACAGCATGGCTATTTGTATGCATTCACTTTATCACATTTTTAGGAGTCTTGATACGATCTAATAGGTTTTGATTGTGAGAGGCATTTTCTTTGAGACACCGACAGTTTCAAGGCTGCTGAAGCACTGGCTGTAAGGTTCTGACCTTGTCTCTCTGTCTTCAGTTGCCTTCCGTATCTCCAGTCTGTCTGTGTCTCCACATAATGGGGGATGGTTGTGGTTGTCAACATTCCTCACTGAGATCAGTCTTGGTAGAGCACATCCAGGGATTTGGTTGTAGTTGACTTGAAATTAGTATTGCTTTTGCATTCAGAAATCTCTTTCTTCCTTTTTTCTTTTGTGCAGGTCCTTTCTCTCTCAGAGTCAGTTTTCTGGCCAGCTGCAGTCTAATGTTTACTCAGCTGGGATGCATAACTTTCTGTCTCTCTGCTGCACTACAAGTTGTCAATACATGGGCCAACAGTGATGTCCTCCCTGCTCCATGCATATCAGTTTCTGACCTGAGTTATCTGCTGACAGACCGGCACTGAAGTCAGTGTTCATGCAGGCGTCCATGCAAACGTTTTCTCGTGCAGCGGAGGGACTGAGCTGCCATTGTCCTGAGAGTGTGTGGTAGGGGTTGGTCAACTTTCCAAGCTGATAACATGGAGCCTGAACATTATGCAGCAAGGGGCTGAAAACAGAAGGAACTTCATCATCACATTATGAGGCACAGGGAGACTAAAGGCCGTGATTAGATAACCTTAATTTGACCTAAGCTTACTGTTCCTTGTGTGTTATTTATTTGCAAACAGTAGAAGACAGTGGACTTTTCTGTGTCATGAAGCAGGAGACTGAAGACTGTTGAATACCAAAGGAAAGAATCTGGAATATTTGTCAGACTCAGGAAAACCTATTTCTTCTTCCAGTTTTTGCTCCCCTTGCTCTGGCAGGCACATCCACTCTTAGAGTACTTCCTTGCTGGGACTTCAGGACTTCTCTTGATTCCTGGTGCTTTCAAGGTGAATTTTGGGTGATCTAGACTGGGAGAGACTTGTTCAGACTGGGACAGCTCCAAATATCCCTTCTGCTCTAATAATGATATCCCATTGCAGCAGGCTCTCAAATCCCAACCCTTCAGGGGGAAAAATATATATATATTTTAGGTCTCCTGATGGTTTGGGCCTTTCTCTGTGCCCCATTAGGCACATTATGTGGGGGATCTTCTGTTTCATGGAAGAGGGAGAGAAAGCATTTATGAAAGAAGGAACACACTGGGATATATTTCAAGGTGCTTTGCAAGCCCTAAGTCAAAACTCCTGGTTCTCCAAGATTTTATTTTCCATGGACTTGCAGCAGTGTTATGAGAAGGTGCTCCTGAAAGAGAGGAAGATCAAATTAAATAGTGATTGGTGTTGAAGCCTTGCAGCCAACATGGGAATGTGTCCAGTGAGTGGAAAGAAAAATATTATTAATAATTATAAGAAGAAGATGAAGATGGCCAAAATCAGAAACATCTTCTGGAATCCTCCAAAAATAGTACAAAAGAGATGCCAAACCTAATAAGTGAAGCAAAGATCTTAGGGCGGGGTAATATGCTAAGGGAAATTAAAGCAGTGAGAAGAGTTTCAGAAGAGAACCTCGCTTAGGGTGACATTGTGGCCTCAGGAGTTCAGCTATTTCCCAAACTCAGGAGTCCCAGAGGGTATCTGTGGCCTCCAAGTGTTGTAAGGACATTTGGAGTCATCCAGCATGGCCTCCCTGCTGTATCAATTCCTGCTAATAAAGCAAGCAGCAGTGAATGAATGCCACTGAGATTCAGACCCGTCAGCTCCAAAGTGGAGACTGGGATGGGAATTTTCACAGTAGCTGGAGAAAAGGAGACACCTCGACTCTACTGATGCTCTTCTTTGAACAGTGGCTTAAATATTGAATTTCCCTGGAGATTTTCAGAATTTGACTGGAGAAGGCACTGAGAGATCTGGTTGAACTTTGAAGCTAAACCTGCTCTGAGCATGGCTGGACCAGAGGCCATTGATGGTCCCTCCCAGTGTCAAGCTTTCATGACATTTCGTGTCTGAAAAGGTCTTCCCCAGACATCAAGGAGCTTTGGAAACCTTAACTAGAGACATCAAAAACAATGTTAATCCCCTGCAGGAAGAGACTGCAAACAGCTCTGGGAAGAAGTGGATGCAGTCTCAGACTGAATATAGATGTCTCCAGCACAGGGAAAGTGTGGAGAAGTGAGTTTCCCAAAAGGCGAAGGTTCATTTACCTTGCAAGGAGGATGGATCTGGAGGAGAAGAACTGATACACATTGTTTTCTAGTGCTGGACCAGAGTTTGGGGTAGATGGGACTAGGTACCAAAACCCAGCTAGGCATAAGGAAGAGAGGAGACTTAAACCCAGTGCCTGAGTTATGGTGTGACTGCCACCTCTGAAAAGGAGCCAGCTGTATGCTTTTTAGTTTGTTACCTCAGGCTTGTGATAAGGAACCAGACAGAAGAGCCAGGTGGATGTAGCAGTCCCACACAATAATTCCTGTGATGGGAAGCTCAGCATCAGCTGCTTTTGACGGCTTGGTGAAACAAGGTGACATGCCTGTCACATTCACTGAGCTATAATCCTGCCCACTCTTAATGTCAGCAGCAGCAGCTCCCACAGCAGTTTCATTAGTGGCAAAAAGCCTCAAAGTAGCAGAGGCTGTGAGTTTGTCCTGCAGGTGGGACAGGCAGCTGTGGTGAGGGCATCAGGATTCAAACAAGAGTGCAGCAGGGAGGAGCACTTGGCCTGGTTAAGTCTCAAAGGGGTCCTGCATTTGCACTTCTTTTGCTTTTTGTCTGTAAAGAGGAAAACTTGCTTCTGCTGAATTTCCTGTCCAATGAATCTTGTACTTTATCAGCCAAAGACTTGAACTCCACAGCCCTACTTTCCTCCTCCTATCTTTGAACTTTTTTGACTGATTTTCTGGGAAAAGAGATCCATTTTTGCCAGTCCCTATAAAGGTGTACGGCGAGAATGACAAGTCCTGTTCAAAAAGACCAGGCAGTTGGAAGCTAACAGGAGACAGAGCTGGGACGAGACTTGCTCACATCCCTCCGCGGCTGGGTGAAGACGAGCGCCCATTCCCCCAGGTCCGTGCTCACCAGCCACCTGCTCCCTGTCAGATGTTCATCCTGGGATGCTGGCTCCCACTCCTGTATATGAGGGATGGCAGATGGGGGGGCAGGTCCTTCATTCCTGCGGTACAACATCTTGCCACTCCTCCTTTTGCTAGCCTGGGATGGGCTGGTTGCCTTTTTCAGCTGTAGAAAAATATATTCGGACAAGAAGACATCAGACATCTTTAAGACTTCCGGGACATGAGTTAAATGCAGATGCATCACTAATGGCTGCTTTAAAAAAAATAAATAGACCCTATTGATTAATGCTAGTGTCCCGGACGGTTGCAATGCTGAATTCCCCCGCTCCCTTCTGAAACATTCTGAGTTTCTCAGCTGTGCTCTTCATAATTTCTTGCTCTGGGACGGACAGCAGTGCCCTGACCACACACACACTGCAGGCTGCCCCGGTGAGCCCCCAGGAGCAGCCCAGAGAGCAAGCAGCCGGCACCGCTGGGCCCACCAACCGCTCCCAGCCCCCGGGGTCAGCGACAGTCAGCTGTCCAAACAGACCCACACGTGCGAGGTTGTGCGTTGAGACCAGTGGGGGAAAACCCAACAGAACCAGAGAGCTCGTCAGCTTCAAGGCAGTGTGGTGGCTCTGAACCTGCCCTTTTTTCCTTTGATGTTAGCCCTACCTTCCTCTGATACTCCCCATCACCCCCGCTTGTGTTCTTCTTTTTGTTTCCTCCGGATCCTAGGTGGTTCTGATCTCTGTTCAAGAGCTGATCTCCACCTTAGAAATGCTGCCTTGGGCTTTGAAAGGAATCTGAGAGCACGTCCTTCCTCCAGAAGCGACTCAGCTTTCACCAAGATGGTGTCCTGTTCCCCATCCAAGCACTTCACCTCTGTGCTGGGTGACTTCACCCCATCCCAGGGGACCTAGCTGGGAGGCAGAGGCAGCAGGAAAACACCATTTTTCTTGTGTTTTGTATGTTTTCATCCATATTGTCTCACCTACATTTTAGTCTGTGCTTTGGTAGCATAAGAGAAGGCATGTCTTTCTCTGAGGATCCCCTCCTTTGCTGGGGTTCTTCCATCTCCCGTCTAAAATGTAGTTCCCTCAAAAAATAAAATGGGTGCCAGACACTCTTTCTTGCATTAGTCAGACATTCTGGAACAGGATACACGCATGCATTTATTCATCCCATCTAAATACATTTGTTTCTAGTTTAGATCTATTCAAAATGAGACCCAGTGTGGACATCTGTCTTATTATCCAACAGTAGGTTAAAAAAAATAAACTCTGCTGGCTCTGTGGGAGGGATGTGGGATCAGATAAATGGCAGCTGGATGCAAGAAGTGGACTTCCAGAAGCTTTCATCCATGAACCAGCTAATGGGACTCAGTGCAGAGAAAGCCCACCCCATGTTCTTGCATCTTCCAGAGCAATGGAGGCATTGGACACTACTGTCTCTGCAACGTAGCTGTTACCAAGATTCGCACTGTAGACACACTCAGACACACTCTGTGAGAGGCAGAGGTTAACTGCTGTACTAAGGAAAGAGAGCTTTGCCCATAAGCCAAGAGGACTGAACCTCAGGAATGTTTCTGTGTCAGGTTCTGGAGGGTACCAATGGGCCTTAATTGCCCCGAGCAGCCTCATCTGGGACCCTCCACTCGTGCACCATCTGCCCTTGGGCTCAGGGGCTCTGTTTAATCTCAGGGCAGGGCTACACGGTGGGCGCAGCTGTCTCCTGTCTCTCGCCTTGTCTCCTGGATGGACCTCAGACTTATTTACAGACTGATCTCCAGCCCTGTCCCTTACTCCAGCTCCTGCTGGTCATGTCTGGACCTCCTGGCTGGGTCGTGGCCCTGGGCCATCCCATACCTTGCAATCAGCGTAAAACTGATATGATCCTGAAATCTCCCTCCCTGGGATTTGACAAAATGGCCGTGTCTGCCTGGGAGGTGGATAACATTCCCTGGGACAAGAAAGACCAATGTCTTCTGCAAAGCTTCTCTAGGTATTGGCTAGAAATAGCAATTTAGCTTGCAGTATGTAATGAATGGTCAAATTGATTCTTCTTCATTTCCTTAATTGAATGAATGAGCTCAACTTGCTAACAGAAGTCCTACACCCCTTGGTACAGGTTTTGTGCGAGCTCTGCTCTCCCGTAGTGCTGCGAGGGAGGCTGCGGGAGAGCGAGGCCCTGCGCACGTATGGGGATGGAGGGAGGAGAGAAGGACAGCTTCAAGCAGGGATATAAGCCGGGTTTTGATGCGTCAGTGAAGCTGAGTGGTTTCTTATCCTCCTCTATTTTTCTCTTCTTTCATCTGGCATTTGTGTCTGCTACATATGTTCCCCTTTATACCATGCCAGAACTATGACACAAGAAAAGGGCAGGGAAGGGGTGGGGGAGAGAAAAATCTCAAAACAGGATTTTATCAAAATATTAGTAGAGCGCCAGCTGGTGCAGATTAGCGTAGTTCTCTCTGAGTAAGAGTTTTCCATTTACCTTGTGCTATTTTTCTTTCTCTGGGCTGCACATGGCCTTCTCCCGAAGTGCGAAGATTTTGGCGACCAAGATTAATCTGCTCTTCCTATCCTGCTTGAGAAGAGCTCAGCTCCACCACCGTTTCTGAAGCCCCGCAATATCTCAATCCACTCAAAAGCCCGATTGCTCTGCGCTGAGACGGGATCCAGGTATCAGTAAGTCACCCACTCATATAGGCTGGTTAAAGCTCACTGGAAAATGAGAGATGAAGGGTCACGAGAACTAAAAATGTGTTGTGCAGATGCTCATTAGCTAGACAGCATGGCTGGTGTGCCTGTGCCCCAGTTGCCAGTTTGCAAAGACAGCAGAGCTAGGCTGGGTCCGACTCCCAAAGCGCTGGAGGAGCTGGGACACAGCTGCTCTGCCCCTTTGCAAGAGATGCCTCCGTGTCCTGGAATCCAGCCCGATGCTGGGCCTTAGCGGAGTGAGGAAAGTATTGCTCATTCATCAATGTGTGTTTTTAGGGATATTATTCCTGAATATAAAGTAGAACCAGCTTTTAGAAGCAGAGGATAAAGATTTGGCTGGGAGTCTCTGAGCTGGAGGACCAATAACTTTGGAATAGCTCGGAAGTGTTTGATCTGTCTCAGGCCAACAAATGCTGAGCCAGCGCCTGCCTTTAAGTGGAAGTTATTTTATGCATCTACTGGCGTCCTACAAAACCATTTCCTCTGGGACCTCCACGGACAGTCAGGGCATCTATTTTCTCAACAATATCAGTAAGTGAGTGCTAAGAGAAGGAGGATGTGCTGTATGACAGCTTTTGGGGTAGGCTTGGGGCTCTACCGCCTCTCTCCAAGCAGCCTTGTGAGAGTGCTGGAATTGCCTCCTACCCATCTGGAGAGACGACTGGTCTGGTGCTTAGCAGGCAAAGCTGGTACTTAGGGAGCCTGGGTCCTACACCCACCTCTGCTGCAGGCTCCTTGTGTGAGCTGAGAAAGTCATTTAATCCTGCAAAACGGGGGAAAGGACCGTGTTCTCGGGGCGCTGGGGAAATAAGGTCAGAGTGCCTGCATGCATGGGGGATGTCTTAAATAAACACAGTTCGAACCCTGCAGGACGGGCTGCTTTTGATGTGTTTGTGTGATGTCTGGCACAGAGGAGCTTGAGCCTCAGATCCTGGGCTGGAGCCTCCCTTCTGACAGACCTGCACCAAGCCTGGCCTGGGGGCTCCTTTGTGACAGTACTTCTCTGGGGACATCCTCCATGCAAACCTCTTCCAGAGGCCTCTGGAGGCTTTCTGTTCCAGGTCTTCCAATAAAATGCTGTCATTTCGGAAGCTGCATTGCCCTCTGTTTTAATCAGCCCGTTTCCTGCTGCTGTGTGATCGGGGGAACTGATCTTGCACAGACAGCGCACACCAAACTTCCTTCAATTATTTCTGTAGATGCCTTGAGTTTTCAGAGATGAGTTCCCTGTGCATCTCCCCTCCTTGTGCAATCCCCCCATCCTCCTCATAGTGGCTTCGTAGAAGCCTTCATCTGTTCTTTGAAGCCCAACTGTACATACTCAGCACCCTTTGGTCACTCTGGGAATCCCAGCCCTATGTTTAAGCATATTTGATCCTGGAAGGTGCAAGCATAAAGGCTGTGCTCAGAAAGAACTACCATCTTCCTGGCAATAGCCCTGGAGGCAGGGAGTAGATTTCCATCAAGAGGGGGTGCCTTGGCAATGAGAGAGCGAAGGAGTGATGGGAAAGGGGACATTTCCACCTGCCAAGTGATGCCTTTTTGCTCTTGCATTTGTCTGAGCCAATTATTTTATTTGCCCTGGAAGTCCCTTTGCAAAGGCTGAAGGAAAGAAAAACAACCTCTCCCCACCAGCACCACCTAAGTGCTAAAGCAGAACCTGCGAGGTGAAACACTGGGACGTGTAAGTGGGAGAAGGCCTGGCAGGAGGTTTCGTTCTCCGGTTCTGCCTGGAGGCTTTTCCCCTTGGAGCCCGTCGAAGGCCAGCAGGGAAATGATTCCAATTCCAGGCTTTCTAGCTTCCACGCTAATTTAACCTGAACCATTTCCTACTCTCCGAGAGGGAAGCAGGGATGAGGTTTGCAGATTCAAAGGGGGGTGGACTGAAAATGATATCAGCAGTTTTATGGCCATTTCTATTCTTGGCAGGACATGAGGGAGACCGTCTCCCGGCCTCTAGGACAGAAGGTGGAAGAATGCAAATGCCGAAACATTTTTCAGTTTGTCCTGATTATCTTTCCTCTCCCAGCAGTTTTATTAGGGTTCATAAATTCATCCTCAGAACACATATTCCCCCATGCATTTTAACCCTCTACAGCCTTGGAGGTCACTGTAATCCTGAGAGATTGCTGTCTGTCCAAGAAAAGCCACCCTTCCCCATCAAGGCTGACTCTGAAGGCTGTGGCAGGCAACTGTGTGGTGTCATCCCCAACCAGAAAGGCTGGAAATCATTGCAGAAAAGGGGGGTCTGAGTCACATGCTTACACTGAGCCTTTTTTGGACCATCTCTGCCTCACGGCTGCGTGTATATCTCTCACCGCCTGAAGTGCTCCTGGTGCAAGCGCTTTACTTAGCTAAGCCCACTGAGCAGAAGGAGTTGGTAGGGAGCCCAGAGGCAGTAGGTCAGCAAACCCTTCTTACTGTGCTACACCGTCAGAAGGCTTCCTGCATTTCAGTCTCAGGTCTTCCCTCCATTGAGGCTAGCTTCCCTTCTCCTGCTTCTAGGCAACCAAATAAGTCATCTGAGAGATCCTCATGACAAAGACTTGGGCCCCCATTTCCCACCTGCCTGTTGGCCATGGTGCGCCTGCATAATGCTTCTCAGAAGTGCCACCAGCTTCCCAAGCAACCTTCCATGACTCACTTAACTAGATTCAGTTTTCCATGCAAAGAAAGTGGGAAAAAAAAAAAGAAAAACAGCTGCCCTGCTGCTGCCCTTGCTCTGACGTATCCATTTTCATCCACAGCATTTGGAGGGAGGGATATCTCTGTGTTTTTCCAGTCCTGAGTGCTGTGTGGCTAATGGCACGAATGTAATATAAATAACAACCCTAATAATGCAGTGAAATGGATAGGTGAAGATATGACTGAGGAATATGATATTGTTTCAGAAGAATTTCAGTGCAGTAACTTCAGTGCTGTACTCCCCCAGCGTGGCAGGAGATCAGTGGAAAATTCCTCAGTCACAGCACTGCACCATTGCCTGGTGCCCTCTTATAATGAGTAGCCATTGAGGTAATTGTAACCCTTTTGGCAAGAGCACCTTCTCTGAGGAAAGCCAAAATATATCCAATAATGCAGGAGAGTCCCATAAAGCACAGCTTAGTAGGAACCTGTTAAACCGATAACCTCTGCTGGGCCAGCATGCTGCTTTACCTGCCAGTCCGCAGCTCTTTCTGAGGGCACTGATGTTTAATGAAATATTTTATAGCTGCTGTTTGTTAGGCAGTCTTATTCTGGTGTCAAGGTCTCCATCTTCCATGCAAGCTTATGTGTGCATGGGAAGTTTAGTCCTTTATTCCGTTCCTTAAGCTGCTCCTATAAACTGGCTTTGTTTGAGCTCTGGTCCTCATTTACTTTTGTTTTGCCGGGATGCTCAGAGAGGGATTTGTGATGTGGGGAGCTCTCCTGGTTTTGCCTCTCATTCTGGGACAGTGTGCCAAGCCATACATAGTACTGCTGTGAACTGAATGCCTCATGCAAGCACTTACTAAAATTACAAAAAATTTTTGCACTGACATAAGATATTTGATGAAATTCCTCACTGATCCAGAGTTGGGTGTATTCAGCATCACGCTGAAGATGAGTGATGCCCATAGCATCCCATGGCTCTGCACCTGCTGAGCCATTCTCAGCATGGGGCTGCCTGCCCTAACATGCTTTCAGGTGTCCTTGGTGGTCCTTGGGAGGAGAGCCCTGAAAGGCACTAGCCTTAAACTGGCAGTTTCTGCTGTGGACACCATCTCCTCCATTTTGTCAGTGCTTGCATCAGCCTAGGAATGGGGTTGTTTGACACCAATTCATGCAACTATAGCCCTTTCCCTGGCAATCGACTCGGTTGCATGTGTTCCTTTTCTTTTCTTTTCTTTTCTTTTCTTTTCTTTTCTTTTCTTTTC
>VXAL01009663.1:558622-770405 GCA_013399475.1 Chauna torquata | reverse complement strand
ATCTTCCCTTCCCTTCCCTTCCCTTCCCTTCCCTTCCCTTCCCTTCACTTCCCTTCCCTTTCCTTGCAGGGTATATGCATTGATGATTTGTAAAGCATTAAAAACATACCTGGAAAAAGCCTGCTCCCAGTTATGCTGGTTCAAAAGGACAAATTCAGTTTATAATGCATTTGGTGCATTATTTGCTTGCTGTTTGCTGCAAGGGAGGTGAAAGCCAGAAAAGTACAGTGGCAAGATATGTTGCTCTGGAACAAAATATTTACATTTTCCACATTTCCCATAAGGCATTAGCACTTTTCCAAATGTGACACAGGAGAAGCAAATGCCTAGTGGTCTGTGGGTCTAATGTTTGCTTAAGTACCATGACATATGTGCATATGTGTATACACACACGAGATATTTTAGTTCTACTATTTAAATTAAGGGTGGGATACCCTTCAGCACTGTATTTCTCAGCATATGTGTTCTTATAGTCACTTATTCTTTGTTTCTGCCAGTGCCTAAATTAGGAACACTAAACAGCCACAAAAATGCAGCCAGTGGAGACACAGGAATTCATCTGGAGGGAGAGAATTTTGATCTTAAGTTGATATCTTTGCAAGGGAAAGAGTCACTACAGCTGCAGGAGAGGAGATTTCTGTGGTGGTATCTGTCTGCAATGTGCATCACGGCCCCATTTGCACAAGTGCCTGAGGGCAAAACTGAAGCTTTTAAACGGAAAGCAGCAAGTAGTTTCAGTGCCACGCCGGGGTATGTGTACACGCATATGCATATGTATGTGTACACATATGCATATACAGGAAACACCTGCTTGCACACTGATGGTGGTGTCCTTAGTTTTGCACTGCCGTGGCTTTGGCGCAACGCCCGGGAGGAGGCGGCTTGGAGGAGGGAGCGTCCCCAGCATCGCCCCGCCAGCACTGAGCCCGGTGCGCGGGCAGCCCCGGGCTGCAGCGAGGTGACCCTGCAGGGAACGGAGGTGAGCTCCTCTGGGGACAGGGCGGTGGTCGAGGAGGGCTCCAGCCTGCTGTGCTCACCGTGCAACCCTCGCTGTGTGCCACACGAAGCCTGCCTGTCGTCACCCCGCCGGTGCCACAATGAGCAACAAGGTGACGGTGGCTGGGAGCTGGGGCTGGAGAATAGCAGGCATCCCAGTCGGTGCTGGGGAGCAGAGGAAAGGGATATTTGACACAAGTGCAAGCATTTTGCTCTCTAAATCACCTTAGATCCCTGCAGCCAAAGTGCTGTTCTGGCTTGGAGACCTGAAGACCTGATGCTTTTGGGTGCTTTGGGTTCCTGGTGTAAAAACTCTTCCCATGCTGCTTCAGCTCTGGAGGCAACTGGGTTTCTGAAAAACTGTGCCATCCCTCTCTGATATCCTGATTACCTGCATTTTGAGCCTGGTTATTGGTCACCCCAGAAGATACTGGGGTGCACCCATGTGTGGCCACCTCAAATGAAGACCAGGCTTACATGGGAGGGACACTCACTCCCAGGCACAACTCCCAAGCTCACTGTTGCTTTTCAGTTTTCTATCCCTATCCAGTTGGAAAATGAATTACCACACCTGAGGGTATCTCAGCAACCCTCTGCCACATTGGTGTGCCCTGGATGCAGTACACTCACTGCATCTCTGAGCTTGAACGTCAGGCTTGCAAGGACGCCCAGATGGGCTGTGTGTGCAGGCATGGGGCACCCCTTGTGACATGAAGACATGTGGGTGGTCGTGGGAGGGGGATGGCAGCCGAGCTGTGCCAGGATCTGTGCTGGCAGAGCCAGATTTAAGGACTGAGACAGAGCTGACGGAGCTGGGTTTTGGGGAGGTGCCTGGTTAGCTGCTGCTACTCAAAGCCTCTTGCAACCAAGGGAAACAGCACTGTAATATCCCTCACAGTAACAGGCTTGGCAAAGAGGAAGCATTATCCCAGGGTACCGCACTATAGGAAAGAAATGAAGTTCAAGGAGAACGACTAAAGAAGTACGAAGCATGGCGGTGGAGGTAGGAAGCATGGTGGTGGAGACAGTAAGCATGGTTGTGGAGGAACAGGCAGAACTGGAGCTGCTTGGCCTGCCTGAGACCTGTGCCAGCATCTAGGCACCTAGGCCACCTGAGCAGCTGTCACAGCCGGGGCTTTGTGTGGCAAGTTTTCCAGGAGGTCTGCACGAACCATGTAGTCAAGCTGAATTTTCTACATTTATTCCCATTGACTTAGAGCTTGGAAGACACCTCTACAGTCTCACATCAGCTAGAAAATGTAAGGATGACACAGGCAGGTCTTAAATTTCCTGCTCCTTAGGAAAACGTACATGAACTTGACCTAGCATTTGGTTTGCTTGTCAAAAAGGTGAAACGTCTGCGGGAGAGCAGCTTGTCCTGGAGCACATTGTACTGGAATATTTGCTGCTAAAATGCAGTGATCAGTTTGGAAATTAAAGGGCAAAGATGTCCCTATGAAAAATTTGCTTTTCTATGGTCTCTCTACACCCACAGTGAATGAAATCCCTAATCTGATTCCCATTTTAAAGCTGAAGCAATTAAAGCACCAAGATCTGAGCTTGCCAGCGTTTTGCCTGTGTGTCGGGTACTGAGAGGGCACGAGGAACCGCAGGTTGTCAGGGTGGGTTACGCTGTCTTTTCCCACCTTTGTCCACGCAATATGCCTAAATGTTTCCTCACCCCCAGCCCTTGGCAGGGCGCATGTTGGCCAGGAGAAATCTGTGATGCAGCTGAGACGATTTGTTTTGGTCCCAAACACATTCCCAAATCTGGGTAAGAAGGAGCAAACAGGGCTTTGCTCTCCCAGAGCTGGAGATCGGGGAAAGGGGTGAAGATGCTGCTGACCTGTAAGCACAGTGCAGAGCACGGGCGCATGTGAGACTGAGCGTGCACGCTCAGGCGCACGTGAAGACCAGGGGAGGCTGAGACCAACAGCGATACAGGGTGCGAGCAATGAGTGAGCCTCATTTTTTTCTCCCACTCTCTCCCCCGCCCCAGGTTTTTAAAAAAAATTTTTTTTCTCTTTTTTTTTTTTTTCCTGGCAATTAAAGCATTAAGACACACAATCCTCTCAGCATTACTGTTGTTGAGTGAGACTCTCAAGGCAAGCTGAGCAGTGCTGTATATTATCCACCACAACAATAAAATATTGGTGATTAAGCAAAAGGAGATATTCACGCCTCTTGAACTGGGCGTTGACTCTCCAGCTGCAATTACCCCCTTTGTTGCCGGAATGAGTCCCATTGATAGCACAATTTCATTGCCCTCATCTGGTATCACATGAAAAAGCTTTTTTTGAGCAAGAGGGTGGGTTTCAAGGTGTGAGGCAGCCTAAGACGCTGTGGGGCGATACAGCCCATTGATCATGCCGTGAATTATTAACGGAGACACTGCTCTGGGAGTGACTCAGCTGCCTTTGCAAGGGAATCCCATCTCTCGTGGGGGTGCCTGGAGGTCAGGCACCCTGCTGGCAGCGGGTGATTCACATATCGCCGTGCTTACACCGCTATATATAGCACATTCCCCATCTTCAGTGCTGTGCTGTTCAACCCTCAGCACAGGGAAAGGGAAGTCCAGGCTGATCAAATGCCCCCAGAGCAGGTGAGGTAAGTATTCTAGGGAAGGCAGGCAGTTGAGAAAGAGTGCTGTCTTCTGCGCTTGCAGCTGTCCCCACGATTTGGGGTGGGATTTTGCAGTCAGTCAAGCTGCCCACCCTGGCTCAAAGCAACGTGTCGTGAGGGACCAGCTCCCTCCAAGCCCACACGAGACATTCAGCCCGAGCCCTGCTTGCAGGCAGGCAGCGCATCCCTCTTGTCCCCAGGGCTGGGGGTCTGCTGAAAACAGAGACTTCTGCTGAATCCGCACCTCCTGCCCAGCCATGCCTACCCAGCCGCATCCTCTGTGCCCATCACTCTGCCCTCTCCTCATCCTCCCTGCCCCTTTCTCCCTGCCGCTGCTCCCCCACCTCTCTCCCCGATTTCCACCCCACTCTTGCAGAGAGGGATGGCTGTCTCCCTCCCCTCCGCAGCAAGGACAAAGGGAAGCAAGGGGGCTTGGACGGGGCACGGCTCGGAGCCCAGTGGGGCCGAGGCTGGAGCAGCCCGGGGCGCAGCATCCACCACCCCAGCCCCTGCCTCCCCCGGCTCCCCTGGGCAGCAGTTGCAAAAGATCAAAGCACGCAGCAAAAATAGCAAAAGGGAAGAGCTTGTGGGTTTGACATCTGGAGGCCAGAAGCAGCTCCTGCATTTGAGTAGGCAAGAGGTGAAGGAGGAAGGGTAAAAATGGGTTTACAGTCTCTTATTTTTTTACTGGGATTAAAAACTTCTTATAAAGTTATATGGTTTGCTGTTACTTGAGATAACAGTATCCTAGGCCTCTGTAAGGCCCTGATTTCAGGAGCAGGGATGCTAACAGCACCTATAAATAGGAAGGTGGGTACTTTCTGACAGGCGCAATACTGATTTATCTGTGGTGCATCATCTGACAACCTTATTTTTATTCCAAGGGGCATAAAGAGGCACCTGGGAAATGTCTGTGCTGCTTGGCTGAATAAAACAGGTGCTATTTCCTTTTGCAGCTGGAGGTTTTCAACTGTAAGGGCTCAGAAACCACCCCAAAACCAAGGGGATGTCCACGTCAGAGCCCAGTTTTTCAAAGCCTTTAACTTCTAGGCTGTCTGTCTCCAATTTCTTTGCAAAATCCAACCTCTGGACGGTACTGCCAAGCCTGAGATTAAAAATCATTCCTGTTTCCACAAAATCAGAGTGTGGCAGTGTCAGAGTACATTGCAATATCGGGTTCACTCTACAAGGGGAGTTGAGTAGGCAAAGTATTTCGTAAAAATAAGTGTAGCCGAGTGGGACGAAAACCTCTGGAGGCAACATCGTGGGACGTTTTCTGGTGAAAACATTTACCGTGGAAAAATGCAATTTGCAGGGCATGATTTGCATCCAGTGTGATGAACAATTTTGTCCACAGGAAAAAAAAAATTTGGAGGGGGTGGAGGGAGGTTGGAATGGAAAAAGACAGTTTTGATTGTTTTTCTTTTAACAAAAGAAGCCATAAGCAAAAAACTCCATTTTGGATCAGACAAAATATACCATCTGACCTCAGGCAGGTTGGAGTTTCCTTCTTTTTTTTTCCCCTTAGCTGTGCATTCTGTTGAAGACCTGGATCTGTTGGGAAACATCTTGTGGGCCACAGCATAGGGAGGTTTGGGTCTCTCTTTGGTCCTTTCTAAACTTCACCGTCTTAATCTCTTGCCTGGATGTAAGGCAAGTGACTGTCTCTCACTCCTTGATCAAGTGTTGAACCAGCTTCTTTCTTCTTCCAGTTTTGCCTCCCAGTCACTCAAGTGGAAAATATCTTTCATTTGCACCAGTTTGACCTGTGTTTCTGGTGGTTTTCCCACCTCAGAGCGTGGTTGCTGCTCCCAGCCTCAGTGCAGGGTGCCAGACACGTGGCTTGTGATGACGCAAAACCCTGCCAGGTTGCATGTTTAAGTGCTTGTGTTGTGCCACTTTCATTAGCATGGTGATTAACCGTCTCCTCGTGGTCTAATGAATTCCACTTGCTCATCACCCGCTGAGTATACCAGAAAATCACAGAATTGGGCAATGCTCACCAGCACACTTGAGAAAGGGGAGGAAAAAATGAATGTGCAAGTTCAGGATTGGGCAGGAATGAGAGAAGGAAGAAATGCAAAGTTTTTTTTTTTTTTTCATTTTCAGTGGTGAAGGCAGACAGGATGATAGCTGCCTTCATGTGAAACTGGAGCTACATCCAGGAATGGTATTTATATGCACGGATGTAGCTTTCAATCAAGATGATGTAAACACTGCTGCAGAATTTTTTGACCAGGCTGTTTGGGAAACGTGATGGATTAAATATGACAAACAAGATTCCTGGACGTTTATTTATCCGCCTTTTCATTTGTGCCAGTTTCATGTTAGGCAAGGCTCTGGCTACCAGACCGATGCTAAGCCTTGGGGGCAGGCAAGGCTCGGGGGAGGGAGCCATAAAGAGAGTGTTTTCCAAGCCTCATCTAATTTAAAGCATCTTTTGCTGAGTGGTGCAGCGAAGAGGATGTGGCTAACACAAATAAAAAAATCATAAAGGGATCAAAGTGTGTGTGCAAATTCATTCCTTGTGGCAGGAGTTCTGCCAGTTTGCTTGCTTGCTTGCTTGCTTTCCTAAAAGATTTTCTGCCCACCCCCAAAATGGAGTGAGCAATCTCATGTCAGAACCTCTTCTGGATTTCATAAGGGTTTCGGCATTGATGGATGGCCGGGATGACACCAGAGCCTGTACATTGTGCCTGAGATCTGAGCCACTTCCCCTCAGTCCCATGGTTACACATGAAACAGTTGCATGAGCGCGATCTATTTATAAGAGGTTCAAAGGCACCACAAATGCAGGGGGATGCTGGCTTGAAGCACCAGGCCACCAGGAAGCTCCCGAGTACTTGTAGGAACCTGACATTACCCCAGGGCCTGAGCGCTTCCTGGCAGGTTGGAAGATGAGGAAAGCTTGTCCTAAAAAGGAAAACAAAAAATAAAACCCAAAAGCCCAAATCAAAAGAACTTTGGAGCTAGGATGATTCATATCTGATAGCAGAAGCTGAAACAATTTGGGTGATTGGCGATTCTTATCAAGACACCAAGGACAAGAGGCATTAAGATAACCAAGTGGGCAGAAATGATGATGTACGGTAAATCTCATTCCACAGGTACCTCTGGTCCTGGGAGCAGGAGGCAGACAAGCTGGAGATTTTCAATAAATATGAGAAAATCTGCAGGGTTCAGGTTAGAAACTTCTACTGCAATGAACATTGCTGTTCATGTGCAAGCGGTGCTGGGAGATTCCCACTTGTATGTCCTACCAGCAAAGGGCGGACAAGAGCTAATACCACCCCTGCTTTAACACGTCTGTGCTGTGCTGTGCAAGAGCCGGAGTTGGGCTAGCCCTGATGGCTGATTTCATGTGGTGGTCACGGACCTGCTGGAGCACCTCCGCGGACCTCTGTGGGGGCAGTCTGGCTGCTTCATCCAGCCTCATGCTCTGACCTGCTGCTTCGTGGTGTGACCCGCTCAGATGATGCTCCGGTCTGCACAGGGCTCTGCCGTGGTAGGGGAGCCCCAAGAGCCCCACTGCAGGTGTGGTCCCCATCTGCGAGCTCGTGCTGGCTGTCCTGCCGCCTGCTGACCCCGCAATGCCGTTGCACACGCTGGGACAGAAGACGCTTACCTTCAAGGCACCACTGTAGCCGCTAAGCTGCTGGCTACTGCCTAGTCCCAAGCTGGTTCTCCCACTTCAGCAAGCTCACAGTGCTCTGGAAACCACATGGCACAGCAAGGCTGTGTTTCCTACGGGAGCGCTGGCCCGCTAGAATAACATCCGCAGGAGAACAAAGGCTAAAAGCTCAGGCAGACCTAATGCCGGAAAAGAACCATTCTAAAAACCAAAGGGAACATGCCTTCAAAAATCCTGTGGCATTTATAATGAAAAATAAACATCCATTTGCATCTATACAGAAAGAAAAAGAGAACGAAGTCAAAGCGCCAGGTCTTGTTCTTATATTCTAGGAATTTTCTCCATTCAAGATTGTCAAATACTGCATGCCAACACTTGGGAGAATGACAACAGCGTCTTTAAGTGCAATGAATCAAAGCACTAGAGTAAATTTTTATGGAACTTAAACTGCTATTCTTAGAAACCATCCAGAATCAAAAAATAAACAATCCGTCAGGAAAAGAAATGTTCAAACTCACAGGGGAGATTAACTCTCATCTGAGTGGAAACAAAACCTCAAATGAGCCACATCGCTATTCCCACACTTAGTTAATTGCAGTATTGTTCGAGGGCAGAATCAAGTGGTTGGAAGTCTGCAGAACTGGATGGGGTAGATGATGTCTTAAAAAATAAACAAACAGAAAGGCATAGAATCATGGTTTTCCCCTCATGGCTGGTTCCAGAGATGTTTCTTTGCCAAAGTCTGGGATGGGAGCATAACAAATGGACCGGGTGGCTCTGGGAAATGAAGAAGTCAGAAGTGCAGTAAGGAGATGGGTGCAACCTGAGATCAAGACTCAGACTGTCTATTTGGAGGTGGTTAAGAGAGTCATTTAAAACGTCCTAAGTCAGGAGTATTTCTCACGGCAGACAATTCTCTGATAGAGCAGGCAGATGCATAAAGAGATGCAGCCATTGACACATAACAAATTCAGGCTGCAAGTGAGATACCCAGATGTAGGGAAGTTCTCAGCCAACCTAGCTACGGCTTTGGTGGGTTCTTCAACACAGGACATCTGCAAGATTTGACATTTTCTCCCCTAAAATTAGTAAATCACAAGATAAGGTTTTAATGCCAGAGCTACCGAGTGAAAACACACTACCTGTATCTAGCCAAAAGAGTTGCTTTTAATGAAGAGCAGATGCCCATGCACTTCCACTGCATGGGAAAACACAAAACAGATTGCCCTCAGCCTGTAGGATCCTAGTTTTCAGTTTCCAACCCAGCGCAGAAAACTTTCCTGGTGTCGATGCACAAGGGGCCGAGCATGTCGGAGAGGGGCAGTAGGCTGTCTTAGCTGTGGTGGGATTTAAACTGCACGTAGGCCTTCTTTGGCTTGCTCTCTTGTACAGGAATGAAAGCATCTTGGGACCATACGTGGGATGGTCCCACCACCAAATGGCGGCCTGGGGGCCTCGTCTGGATGACAGTCCTTGGACTGATCTCTGCCACATATATTTTAGGTGGAGAAAAACCATATCCACAGGCTGACAGGTGAAAATGCTCATTGGCAAGTATCACCATGTGTTTACCTCCCTGGAGCTGCTTCAAAATGTGAATGTCGATGGAAACAGTGCTTTCTGCAAACAGACTCATTTCACACAAGATACCCCCAGAGAAAAAAAGCAGAAGTCAATCAAAAGATTTTTTTTTTTTTAAAAGAAAAACCAAACGAAGCTTCTTGGGAGACTCCATAAAAATTCTGACATTAAAAACAAAACAAAACAAAACAAAAAAAAAAGAGGAAAAGAAAAAAAAGGAAAAGAAGAAAAGCCTGGAAAAAAAATTCACACAAAATAAGCACTGAGGAACCTCTGTTATTTGCAGGTATATTCCCAGTTATTTCTTTTTGGATCACACAAACACCAACAAAGTCATTAAATCAGTCTTTTCCTTTTATTAGCAATAGTCATGGCTTGATGATTCAAACCACATTCAGTTTTCAGAAGGGAGATTTTGATCAAAGCATTTTTAAAATCAGATGAAAGAAGTATTATAAAAAACGTTCATGCAATATGAGCCAGGAAGGGGAAATGGCTGTCCAGGAGAAGAGCTGGGAATATATCAGAATATAGAGAAATAAACCACAAAACAAGCTGATAGTATGAATAACCATATAAACAGTCAAAGAAAGATTTACAGAGGCTGTGTTTCTTAATTCCTAGAATGAAAAATCCAATTACCACTTTAAATTATGGTTGACTCTGTCAAATTGTATGATCCTTCAGTGAGAGGGTATTCTGATTCTTGCTTTGAATCTTTTTAGGAAAGCGATAGTATGCCAGGTATGACAAGAATTGTGAAGTGTGACACAACTTCTTCAGGATGGGACCTTTTCTTCTCGGATGGCCTCTTGCTGCTTTTCTAACGTGTGTGGTAACTTGTCAGGGAAGCCTTTTTGGTACGAGGGAGTCCTGGGAGCTAGTAGAGCTGAAGATATGGTAGGAGTGTGCAAAGTTGGAGGGGAGAGAGTGAAAAGGAGATCACGGGTAAGGAGAAGGAAAGAAGACGTGCAGAAACAACCCCCAAAAGATGTATGTTTTCCTGGTAAGGGACTCTGGAAGAGATCCCAGGAGGCTGATGGGAAGTTTAGCTTTGCTAGCAGGACTCTGTTCATCCTTGCCTGGTGGTGGCTATTGTGAAAAGCATTACCCTTCTGCATCCAAGGAATGCAATTAAACACAGAAACCTTCACCCTCATTTATTCTAATGGTCTTCTACCCTCATCTTGGCAACAAGGAAGAAGCTGAGTGTAGTGCATGTCCCAGCTCTAAATGAGTAGTGGGTTCCTTCCACCAAATGGCGCTGTTATGAGATTTCTATGCACTTCAGTGTAGACATGTTTGCTCTGGCTTTAAATGCACTCATCAGGTCCCGGAAGAAGTCTAGCCATGGAGCTCAATAGTGCCTAATTTACTCTGTCAAGAAAACTTCAGAGACTGCCAAGAACTGAAGAAAATTAGTCTGCATTGAGCTCTGGGCTTTGCTTGAGTCCCTAAACTGCTTTGTTTTTTGGAGAGCTTGGGTATCCCTGTGCGTGGTTGCAATCTACTGCACTGGAGTATTTGGGGGTGTTGAAATCACAGTGTGTGGGCAGACGGCTCCCGCTGGGACACTGGTGTGGCTATCCTCAGTATCAACCCTCTCCACCTCCTCCCTTTGGGGAGGTCTGAGAGAGCTCCTGTTGGTGGAACAGCATTGACCAAGAGGATATTGCAAAGATAGGAAAACGAGATGTGATTTTGTTATCCAAAAATATCTCATCTTGTCCCGTTAAGGGCTGCTGCAGCTATGGCTTTCGCTGTGTTCGTGGGCTGTGTTCAGACATATAAAAATGTCCACCAAAGCTATCACTTGCAGCTCCACATCCATGCGTTTAAGCCCACCTGTCAATAAGGGAAGACCCACATAAATTACGATAGTCTATTCCCTGGGACAGCAATTTCTCACTTGCTGATTTGCTCACTGTAAATGCAGGTAAGTGCCAGGCACAACCACCTTGGTGGTTCCCATGTCCAAGGTCAGCTGCTGCACAAATTTCTGAGTCTCTGGACAAATGTGGTGGTGTTCCAGAAGTGCTTCTAGGTCTTTGTGCCACGGTCATGACTATGAAAAGCTAATCTTGGTTTAAACCTCATGTCAACCACATTCTGTGTGTAACTTCTTTAAATGGCAATTTATTGCAGCCTAATTAAAGTGAAAATACATTCAGGACACCTAAAGACAATGGAAAGTTTTTTGATTTTTAAATCAGTGATTTCTCCTGCAACTTTGTAGTTACCAGCACTTTCAAAAATAAGAATGATCTGAATGGGATGTGTTCAGAGTCCAGGAGAAGTTAAATTTAAAATCAATCTTCTGGGGAGAATTTTTGGGTAATTTAAGTCAATGATACAATAATACTTAAAGGAAAACTACAACCTGAGCATCTATAACCTGGCTTCTAGCTGAAAACTGTTCTGAAAAAAATAAGATTTTGGTTATTGAAAAATAAAAAAAAATTTTAATTATTATTTTTAATGCAAATAAAAACCTTAGAAAGTGTGTATATGGTTGAATGGAGGAAAATTTTATTGAAAAGGTTTTTCATTGTTCTCAAAATCCCATTTCCAAAGGGAACTCATTTTTCAGTGAGGTGCAGGTTTCAGTGAGTTTAAGACAAACCAGCCCCTCCTCTTACTTCTTTAAGCATCATCCAGACCAGACACTTTTCCAGAGAAGCTGCTCCCTTTTTTTAAGCAGTAACATTGCTCAGCAGATGTTTTCTTCTATTCTCACAAACCTTCCATGTCTCCTGCCCTGCAAGTTGCTAAGAGTGGATTGGCAGAAGCCAGCTGTCCAAAGGAACAGTTTCTGATTCTTTAGAAATCAAAAAACAACAAACTCCAGTTATATTAGATTAACCTCTTTTTTTTTTGCAGTTTGTCAGGTCAAAACAAAATGGTAGCAATTACAGGTAGAGTGAATTATTTTGGTTGTGCTTAAAAGAGAAACACTGCCTTGCAGTTTTGAGCAAGTGAAAATTGCATTCAAAAACCAAAGCAAAACAAAACTAGGACATTAAAAAAGGAAAAGTGGCTTTGAATGGAAAATCATTAATGTTTTATTTCAAAATATATGTCAGAAAAAGCCATGTCCTCAAAATTTTAGGAAACATTTCTCTTCTGAGCTGCTCAGCGAAACTTCTGTGAACTTCTGCAAAATGTTCTGAAGTTTCTAGGGCTGGTCATTTTCATCGCAAAAACCCTCCACCTAAAGCAAAACACTTGGCAAAACTTCTGTTGTGTAGAGCTAAGGCAGAGGGAGACGGCCTGTGCTGTAGGCCCGGCCCGAGCGACATGCTTTCATCACTGCTCTGGAGAGGCTGACGCAGCTCTAGGACAAGAGCCAGCAGCTCTATTCTACAGATGACTAAAATCGGGCCACGTTGTGCTTGTTTTTGAAATCGATGCACGGCCGAACACTGCCTCACAGGCCGCGCTCTTGATTCGCTCTTGGTGTCACTGCACACCCCCCGCCGTGCTGACCGCCAAGCATGTTCGAGGCTCATTTCTGCTCAATAGCAGTCGCAGTTGCTGTTTATACCGCAGTGATGGAGCCGGGCTGCGAGTCCAGGGAGGTATTGCACAAGCCCACAGCAGGGCTGTGTCCTGAGCTGCTAGTCAGCTAAAGGCTCAGCACGCAGAAGGGGAGTTTATTATTAAACAGGGTTCAGGCAAGCTCCTGAGGACAGAGTGAATCTGTGCAAGAACAGAAAGTGATCTGCTGATGTCCATCCATCTGCACATAAAACCATCATTTTTTCCGGATCTTGAAATGAGCAAACAACATGCCTGATGACATGTTAAAAAATTGATAGTTCAGTTCTTTTTTACCATTTCAACCTCCTCTTTCTTCTCTCCGGCACATCCTGCAGAGCAGGCGTCAAAAGAGCAAGGCATTTGTGTGCACAAGGGGCAGGAAGGACTGACATGCTTTTCCTTCTTTCTTTTTCCCTTCTGAAATCCTTTCTTCTCATGGTTGCCTGGTTTCTGGCTGTCCAGTTGGTTTTCTACAGGAAAAGGGATTATCCAACGTCTCTGACACACATAAATTCTGGATTCCAAATTTCCCTTTAGTTGGAGAAGTGGTTGCCCATTGAAGCATGGTTTTCTGTTGGCGACACCACAGAGGGCAAATGGCAAGCAAAAGTTTCTCCTGAGATTATCAGATCTTTTTGTGGAGACTGACAGAAAAGCAAGCTGGTAAGGAAATAGGTGTGCATGAGAAAGGGAAGGAAAGCATCTCCGGGATCTGTGGAGGGGGCAGGAAGAGTTTTGATCTGGTTGAGCCGCAGCAGGAGGATCAGAGCGGTTTCTTATTTCGTTTGAGCTTCTTGCCCATTCCTGATTTACGTTGCAGACATAGGGTCTGTTTCCTCTTAGGTATTAGCAGCAGAGTGCCCCTGCGTTTCTCCATCCATCACGGCCTGGCATGGCACACACATGGCCGGGTGGCGGGGGGGAGAAGCAAAATCAGCTAGTATAGAGCCTCCTGCGAATGCATTGCTGCTATTTGTGTTTTATTTGAAGAAATGATTAGAGTTTATTTTATTGCCAGGAAAGGCTGCCAGCCTTTATGATGACAAAATTGCTGAGTTTACTAGGAAGTTTATTTATATAGGCCTTGAAAGACAGACCCTGCTATGACAGACACCAGTGAAGACCTGGGCTTGCTGGCTCTCCTATTTCCCCTAACTGCTCTGCTGACGTATTAACCCTTTACTCTGACAGGTCGCTAAGAAATGAGGGATTAAGAGCAAACATATGTACAAGATACCCCTTCTTCCTGGGGAAACTGGGTACTCAGGAGGGCCTGGGCTGGAGATCCAGACCTGAAGGAACAAGTGGGTTGGCAGGTGTTTGCTGCTGGTGCTGCGGGCCAACCCCTGGTGCAGTTAACACATCCACAAGTTTAGAAGATGTCTTCACAGGAGGAGATGCCCTTGGAGTGGCCTACCATGTTCTACCATGGATGTAATCTCTGGGACAACTGGTGCTATGAGAAGTCCTCTCACCTACCACCACCGTCCCTGCTGTACAAAAGGAGTTGCCAGAACGGTTACCACCACCACCAAAAATGCACTTTGGGGAGGGCAGAATCATGTGATGAATTAAGGTTTGGCAAGACAGTTAGTTATAAGGCAAAAAATATATGTATAATTTTCTTAGGTGTCAAAATGCTACACTTTGACATATTAAAAATGAAAAGGTTTCATTTGGAAAGTTTTCAAATGTTTCATTTCATTGCTAATATTCATTCACCAGTATTATTTTCTTTTAAAAAGTGGACTGACCTGGGAAAGTATCCAAAACAGACCAGAATGAATTAAAACATAAGAGTTTTGTTTCACCTTAATTCCTTGAGTTTGTTTTGTTTTGGAGAAAAGAATACCCCAATCACTACTTCAGTTCTGACCAAGCTTTCTTCCACGTGACCATTAAATGAGGGAAATCAACCTTCTTCTCTCCTCACTGTCCTCACTAGCACCTCAGGTCCACTGCTTGGCCTGGAAAAAACCTTTTATCAGGCGGTGGTGACGGCAGGCAGTTATCCTCTACGGACAAATGACAGAAGAGGACCCTAAACATAATTTACAAGTATGTAACATCTACACAAGAGCACTCTCTCTAACTTTCCATCAGCTCTTGCATCAATATCACATATGTGGTCATGATATCCATTCCTTATTTCTGTTAACACCAGGTTTGAGCTCCTAATACCAGCTTCTAACATTTTGAACTTGTAGGCAGCTTTCAAACAGCTGCCATTTTTTAAAGAGAACCAGACTCAAACCTCCGCTCTTTTCTTTTTTCCTTAAAATGTGGAATTTCCCCCCCATAAAATTTTACTGACATGTGTGCTCAGATGGGCAACATTCAGATCTTAGCCAGAGACTTGTTTGGTGCTTCACAAACCATCGGAGCTTGAAAAACACCAAGAAGATATGCTTTCCTACCTGGTTTTTGCACTGGGACATTTAGTGCATGCCCTTGTGCTGGGATGGTTGTGAAGCCTTAAGAGCAGGGACATTTTGTGAAGTGCTCTCTGCAGCTGTCTTTTTCCTCCCATACCTTTGCAAAGTTGCTTCCCTTATTCAGTGAGTGTCTGTGATTTCTGGGAAGAGGAATATATGTAAATATGTATAATATATATGCATATATATCCCCATACACATTCATTCCTTCTTTAAAAACCTTTAAAACTAATTTTCTGCAACATGTGTGTATGCTGACTTCATAATGAAGTTGTAAAAGGGCTCATTGCCCTTGGAGTAGGTAGAAAAATTGGGACTTTTGAAACCTTGACCGGCTTTGTTTTTAGAATACAGTTTGGCTACTTTCAGCTCACACAGAGAACTGCCAGTCTTTCAAAAAAGCAAAACACTAGCAAAAGAGAGAAAGAGAAATACTGGTGAAAAACAATGAGGAAACTTTTCTTCATTCTTTTACCAGCTCTGGTTGGCATTTGTCCATATTACTCACTTACAGCTTCACAGGTTAAGATTTTATACCACATTACACCTGAAAGTTAAGCAAGTACTTAAAGTTGACAGCTTTCTTGAATCATGGCATCTTTCTTCGAGGAGCTGAGCCCTCTAAGGTGCTGAGCTCTCTGGCTCCCATCCAGCAGAGCACTCAAACACCAGCTTACATTTCATTGTGCTCAAGAACAAATTTAAAATTAAGCATGTGCTTAAGTGCTTTGCCAAAGAGGAATGGGATTACTCACATACCAAAAGTTAAGCATGTGCTTAAGGTGCTTTCCTGGATTCAGGTTGGAACAATTGGGAAATAATGATGCTGTCTTTGGGCAGATTTTGAAAAAAAAAATAATTGGAAAAAAGAAAGTCATCTGTTTGTTCTAACGGTGGCAGAGTCTTCCACCTGAAAGTAGTTTTATCTAACTCTGTCCAGATCATAAGCAGTAAATGGAAAGGGAAGCCAAGTCTCTCTTGTACTTCTATAAGTCCTGTTACTGCAGTGTTTAACTGACAGTGTTGCTGGGCTGTAGGGTAATATTATCATACCCATCTCACTACAGGAACTGGACACCCCAAAGGGCCATGAAAGAACCGTGAGTAAAGTGGTAGGTGATGGTACATCATGAGAGCATCCTTTGCTTGGCAGGAGCACCACCACACAGCTGACAGAACAGCTTGATCGGGAGGGAGGGATGTTGAGGGAGGAAGGACTTGTCAGCCACTACCTGATTGTCCTGTCTGACCCCATGGATGGTTGGGTTTCAGCATGGCTGCCCCAGCTACTTCTGGTCATGGGATTGACGAGATCCCTTTCCCTTCCCTAGCCCAGGCCTGAGTACGTGCAGACAGTGGGAACATCACGGTCAGTTGTACCTCCTCCATCACTGTGTATCTCCGCTAACCCGCTTTCCATGTTTTTTGGTTGTTTCTCAAAGACAACCATACAAGCAGTACTGAGGCAGGACAGAGAACCCAAACTCAGCTTTGGGATGAGCTTGTGCCATACCATGGGGCTCAGCACCATCTGTGGATTCCTTTGGGGGAAAACCAACGCAGCTTCATAACCTTGCCTCCTGCACACCATTAGACTTACTGGAGAAATAAAACCACATGCCTTTGCCTGTTACCAGAGAAGTCTGAGCTATGTGGTTGTGACACGCAAATGTAATGGTCTCAGGAAATAAAATGCTGTTTCTTTGGAGTAAAATGGTCAATCAATGTCAAACCTAGCCCATTCTCCCTGATGGTCAGAAACCGGAGACAAGGGCCAGCTGTAGAAGCATAGGCCTGCTAACCCTCCTGACTTTTTGGGATGGCTGTGACAAATATCACCCCCTCTGCTTCTCTGCTTCCTACATCCCCAAGTAGATCACAGGTAGTGACCATGTGTCCCAGCATGTTTGTCACTGCCACTTACCAATAGTACTTTTTCCAGGTATTTTAACTATTCCATCCACTGAAAAATCTGGATGGAGTAAGGGGATGATGTTTGCTCATTACTTGGGAAATGCCCCAAAGGGTTAAAATGTCCAGGGGGGTGCTTGCAAGCTCATGTCTGTATTGTGCCATCTTCAGGGAATCTGGCTCAAAATCTGTTCCTTCACTCTAGCACTTATGGAGCTTTGTAGCAGGTAAAACTGAGCCCAATTTCCTCAACCTTCCGTTAGTGTTACTAAAAAAACACCCCTAAATTAGGTCCCAAATTCCTGTGATCCTCATAGTGCTGAGTGGGGATGAATAGCTTTTGATAACAGCCCTAGATTTGATGGTGTGGGGAGATTTATTTCCTGATCTTTTGCCCATCAAATCTTTTTCTGATGTTAATTGTCAATCACATCATATGATTTCTCCAGAGAAACGAAAATAGCAGCTATTTGTCTTGAAAATCCACTCTTTGATGTCAGAATTCCAGGAAATAAAACACCTTTATAGTTATGGGATCCAGACCTGTCTGACTGGGATGCATTTCCACCAAGACTTGTGTGGGTTTGTTGACTCGGCTTTAATACATTCTGCATCTTTTATAGGGGTTCGCAATGGGGCATTCATGGCACATTCATTTCTGCAAGAAACAAAATAGCCAGGGCCATTTGCCTTAAGGATCCCTTGCCCAAAGTGTGCCAGCCCTCCCCAGTTCAGCATGGGCTTCCAAGGCAGTGCTCCCCAGCCTGAACAAGTCCAGCCCTCACTATGATGCTGAAATAAGGTCCTGGACTTTCAGACCTGCCCACATGTTGGGTGTTTTTCCCTTAGGGCACTTCAGGCAAGCTTTCCAACAGATTCTGTATCCAAGGTAGCTCTGGTACTTGGAGCTCCTCTGCACACACAGCTGTCAGGCACAGATATTTCAAACCTCTGACTTGAAGGCCAAGCCTTGCCCAGCCTCTGCTGACGGGCTGGCACAATGCAGCGGCACTGCACCGTCACCATGCCCCCCATCCCATACCGTCCTCCATCCAGGTTAAGGGTTCGACACTGTTCATCTCTGTCTGGAGAAGTTATTTCTAAGAAAGGCCAGTTCAGCTGATCAAATCTTTTGGTAAAGATGGGGGGAGTGAGGGAAAGTCTAATTTAGAAAAAGGTAGTCCTATCAGCTTCTTTATCTGTCCATTGGCCTTAAGGAGTTCATAAGTCTTTGGCTGCACATCCTGGGATTAAGTTATGTGCCGTGAATCTAGGGGAAGGATCCTTGTTGGTCTTTCTCATGGGAACGTTTTCCCAACCATGTTGGCTGGGTGGGAGCACAGGTCTGCCACAGAGCGGACACATATATATCTATGTGTATGTACATTGCAATACTTCAAATGTTCCAGTAAAGATGATTCCCAACATTTAGAGTGTGGCATTAGTGTTGCTGAAACATCAGTGCTTCCCCAGGACTGAAGTCATGTTTAACCACTGCGCTCTGCTGCAGTCTTTTCTTTTTCAGATGGAGCCATCCTTTTTGTCCTCTGCCTGACACAAATTGCTCAGGATGTAAGCTGTCTTGATCCATAACACTTAGAAAATATTTTCTTCTCCTTAGTAACTAGTCTGCTCTCACCATGCTGTCTGGAGTATTTGGGCTGTGGGTGATGCCTGCCCATGTTGCAAAGTCCTCTCACCTGTACCAGCCTGGCCATGTGTCAACTCTAAGCTAGACCTTTGCAGGCTTGCTGCTACCTGCTCACCTTTTTCTTTCTACAGCCACCAGATCTGCAAGATCCTGCAGTCCTTTCCAAGATTTCTCTTTCTTCCTTTGCTGCTTTTTTCCAGTTCCCAGTCTTTCAACCCGTCTTTTCTTTAGACATCCCTCTTTCTCCTCTTTCCAGGTGAAACTTTCAGTTTTCATTTGGTTCTTCCTTGTAGCTCTCTCTGGTCCCTTGTTGTGGCTGGCTTGGCTGTGGATCCAATTTTCCCTGTTCTTCCCTCAGACTGTTACAACTCCACCATCTACCATTAAAAAAAAATCAGTCACAAGGCAAATTCCCTGTGTTGGCTTTGCAGCGTGGATCACCTTTCCTCCCTTCCCTCCTCGAATCCTCTGTTGCCTTCTCAAATTTGCAGGCTATTCCTTCTTCTTTCTTTCCATTCCACCAGCAATTAATCCATCAATCTTACAAGCTGGGACCAACCTCAAAATAAAAAAAAAAAAGAGAAGTAGCTGAAGGAGAAACGTGATGGTTAGCTCTCTTGCTGCCACTATGTGCCTGTTTGATACTTAGACCTCTCCAAAAGCAAAGGACTCTGGCACAGACTTTTTTTTACGCCTTTACAAAAAGTTCTCTGGTGTTCAGAGCCTGGCAGGTAGCTGAAGGAGGTGACGGCATTATTTTCAAAGTAGGCATTCCCAAGGTGGCTGCTTTAATGAAGAGGAAGCCGATTTATTGCTGAGACAACATTGTTCCCTCAAGTAAAGCCAACAAGGGTCATTAGCACTTCATATATTTAGGTGAGTGCCGTTCATTCTGACAGACAACCCTGCAGGTTTCTGGGGGCTGTAGTTCAGCCTCAGGCAAAGCTTGCGGTCAGATGGCAGCATGGGGCATGAGCAGATGACAGGGGATGGTCAGCAATGCAGGAAGGTGCATGCCTATCCCACAGTGCGTACCTGATTTCCGTCTCACTCCTGGCTGGAGGCTACCGAGCCTGGCCAGGGGAAAGTCTGGAGCACGGCTGCTGGATCCACCCAACGAGCCCTGCAGGTTTGAGCTGGCCATTGCATGCATTCTTTCTCAGCCAGCTATTAAAACAGCTGATCTGTAAGCCACTGAGGCATGTGATATGATCAGCACAAAGCTGTCTAAATTCATCTTCTCAGCCTACCACTCTGCCCCTCTCATTTCCCTGCCCACCTTCTTCTACCTCCTCTGGTCCTTCTTCCTCCCTGCCTTGCAGATGCCCTGCTTCACGGTGCTGCTTGCTGCCGGAAAGCTGTGTCCCCATCCATCCTGCTTTATCGCAGCGTGAGTTTTATTGGAAGGCAGCCAGGAAAACCATGGGTAAAAGCATTGCCCTTTTCCTTCTTTCCAAGTCATAGGCTTCGCAGCCAGAAGGAACCACTCACCCAGTCTGACCCTCCTAGAAGACAGAGGCAAGAAAAGACTGGCCATCCCCTGGCTCTGCATCAGCTGCAGCCTGTTGCCCAGGCAGGCATTTAATGGGGCTGTAAAGGCTCCAGCCGTATGGCACAGCTTCCCCGAGCTCCAGAACCAGGAGCGGCTTAGCCAAATCGCAGGGCTCTGGGCCCATCCTGTCGCCTCTGCTGTAGTGATGCTTCTTCCAGGATGTGCTCTTTTCTCTCCATCAGCCTCTGCAACGAGCAATTGAGACAGCTTGGCTTTCCTGAAGCTGGCTGGCAGATCCCGTTGCACGGTGATGAGGGAGTTCAGAAAAACAGGGTCTTTACCTGCTCCTTCCATGACCTGTCCCTGATGATTAACTGCTTTCCTTTAAAATCAGCACTTTATTTTCAGGTAGTGCTCTGCTGATTTTCACCTCCTGCCAAAAAGATCTCATTTTGCCTTTGTCTGCCAAACTGGAGATTTGAATGCTGGAGAAGGTGATTATTAGCTGAAAAGAAGAAAAAAAAACCCCACCAACCAACCCGCATTTCCTTGTGGCACAAGTAGCTCACTCTGGAAGCCACATTTGAGTGTCCCCTATGCCAGTGAGCAGGGAAGGGGCACATAGGACCTCTCCCCTCCTAAGCCAACAGAAGAAATGCTCCCAACACCTTGCTTCGATAAGAACCACACTGCTCATTCTCCCTTGTATTCCTCCAGAAAAGCATTACCTGAAAAGGCATTTCCTAGAACACATGGAGAATCAGATATTTAAAAAACAAGCAACTCAGCTAGTAGAGTTGGTCAGGAATTTTTCTGTTAAGGGGACTTTCATAGAAAATATTTCCTTTTCAAAACCAAGAAGCAAAGCCATCTCAGAGAAACATTGTCAGCCCTTGGTTTGAGGACATACTGGATCAGGTGGAGCCTGGCTCAGATCCCTGTCTGGACGGTGGCATTGGGTCCAGGTCTCAGGTTCCCAGTGGGTGTCCTGTTTGCTCAGATTTTGGACAGCCCATTTTTCCTTTTGGCTGTCAGGAAAATGTGAAACTTTGATCCTCAAGTGGAGCAACATTTTTTCACTCTTAGGAAATATTTTTCACTCTGAGGGGCTACAAAACCATTTCTCACTTAATTCCACTAGCTTGAAAGGAGAGGAAAAAAATAAACAATAGTTGAAAGGTTTGGGTACAGTTCTGAACTTTTCTGAAGTCTTCAGTGTATTGTGACCTAGAGTTTTGGTTCAACCTGTTGCAAAGAGATGAGCCAAGCACGGATGCAGAGCAGGAAGCTCTCAGAGATGAGAGCAAGGCAGCTCCAGAGCTTGGGGCTGGGCACACAGCTGAAACTCAAAACAGAAAAAACACGCATTCCCTCACTGCAGCCATTTATACTGAAATACCGAAGAGGTTAAACTCTGTGCTCGCAGCTGCACAAGGAGTGGTGCCAGCATTTGAAATCTGGGAATAATTGATTCGTGTTTCCAGAATCCTTTTTATTGAAGGGGGAGGGAGAGAGGGAGAGATTGCTATTAAAAGTTTAAACAACCAAGCTTTGAGCATCTGTTTAGGCTGGCAGCTGCTGTCAGTCTGCCATGTGAGCTGCTCTCTCCGCCATCAGTGCCACCAGGCACAGGCTGAACAGATCATTTGTGGCCAACTAGAGAGATGGCAAAGAGACAAGAGTTGCCTTTGATAAGGCTTTAAAAAAACAAAGCAGCACTAATTAAAATACTTTTAAAGAGTCCATGTGCCAAGGGATCCTCAGGCACTTCGGTGCGAAATGCACCTAAATTAGGTAAACTGCAGAAAAAGAACTCTGATGGGAAACACAAGAGCCAGAAGTTTATGGTGGAGAACCAGCACTGAAAAGGGGTTAAAGAATCCCATTCTGCTGCTTTCCACCAGAAGACAGCACTGGAAATGGGTGGCAGAGCCCAAACTGCAAGACAGCCAATGGATGATTTTCCTGAAGCCCTCACGCTGCACTAGATAAGATCAAAGCAGCCATGCAGATCTGGAAATGAGTGCCAAAATTCTTGGATGTGTTTGAATTAAGCTTGTAGTGTTGCAAGGTATCTGTGAGAATGGATCTGAGCACTGCAAGGCAGGACATGCTCTCAAAGACCTGCGAGATCATTGCTCATTGGATGCTGATGAACAGCTGATAGAGCAGGGGTTTCATACAGGATTAGCAGGAAAACAGGTTACGTATTGAGAGTTGAAGATTTTTTTTTCCTCCGGGAAGCACCAGAGGAGCTTAAGCTTGTTCTTAATTGATTTGTTGCATATGAAACTGCTGTCTGTAAAAGATTTTAAAAATGAGGTTCTGGATGCCTGTCATTTAATGTTTCCAAATCACTGAGCCGTTCCATTTTCTTTTTAAAATGTATTACTTCAGCTTTCTTTAGAATGTGAGATAATAGTATTTTCACTGGGGAAGAAAGTTGTAAAAAAAAAAAAAAAGAAAGAAGAAGATACCAATTAAATGATGCATCATAATTCGTCTGAAATGGACTTTTTTTTCCACCTGCAGATTTCAGCTGGTGTTTTTGGACAAATTTTCTTTTGATTTGATCTCATAATGGGAGGTTCTTTTTTTGTGTGTCTGTTTTTGTTTTTGTTTACTTCCTTGTTCTCAAAAACAAGCATTTTTTACAGAACAGGTATGAAACATGTTTCCTTATCAGTCTTCTCTGAGACCCAGTAATCATTTCTATCACTGCCTTCCATAAATCCATGAATCTGAAGTTAATCTTCAAACTTTTTCACAGATTAGCATTTATGAACACTCAGCAACGAGCCACACTGGATGGTTAGGAATAAAGTACGCAGCTGTACATTGTTTGCTTTTATCAGACTGTAAGTTGAACACCCTGTTGAGTTGCATCTTGTGGTACCTTTTCCATCATGGTTGGACTTTCAGAGAACATCTCAATTTAATTTAGCCTGCATACTCTGCACATGCAGAAGTTCTACAGGAGACATCTGGTTTGCTGCATGTCAAGTTGCTCAGTAGTTCTGCAAGAAATCTATGGCAAATGAATTCCAGAGCTTTCCCCCTTTTGGTCTGGAATTTGAGAGTAGATTTTCAAAATTGAGCCTAATCTTGAGCAGAGAAATCTGATTCAAACTTGTCCACGGGACTTCAGCTCCAAACTTTTCAAGAATCTATTCTGTTTCATTTGGATGTCCTTTCAATAATAATTCTCCCCAGAAGTGATCCCTCTCCTACACAGAGTCCAGAATGAAATTTGATTCAAAATGATCACGCATTTTGTCAGTACATCTGGCAAATAATATAGAATTTTATAGCCCTCAACTTGGGAGTCCATGTTTGGCCACCAGGAGAGCTTTCTGAGCTTTTTATTTGATTCTGATGGTTCCTTGATGGAACTCATAAGCAAGAGAGATACTCTTGGCTTGAAGTTCTGGAAGGCTAGTCAGACTGTGAGAGAGACATCTCATCTCCACCATGGGACAGGAGCTCCCTGGGAGGTGTGGGAGGAGTTTCTCTCCCGTTTGCTGCAATATGCATTCCTGCCCTGGGTGGAAAAGCTGCTGCGGTGGGTTCTGGGAACAGGGCTACCACTTCTGCACAGCTGTAGGGCGTAATTGAGATGATATAGGGCAGGATGGACTGCCGTTCAATACAAACTGCATTACCCAAGTCCCTGAGAAGACCCTATAATCCAGGCTAATGCTGCGAGCAGCGACTTCCACTCCCAAATTAAGACATTATTCACTAGCCAAGAGCTACCTCCATCCCTCTACTGCTGGGTGTCGACAATCAGATCTCAGAAACCGATGAGGAGACTCAGCTGAAACAAGCTCCCTCAGCAGGGCTCAGGCAAACTCCCTGTTAACTGGATCCCAACACGTTTAAAATTTATCATTGATAATCATTTCAGCTAGCAGCAGCTGGAAACGAGCACGGCCAAGGCACAGCGTGGCGCGGCAGTGCTGCGTGCTCGCAGCGGCGAGGCGGCAGCGGCTGGCTGCTATGAGGCAGCCGCATGGCAGGTTGGGACTGAAATACCAGCTCACATTGAGAAGCAGGAAAAATGAAGCGAAGGCAAAGAATTGGTGCATTTTCTTCCCGCTGTCATGTCAGCTTTTAGGCTTGAAAATGAAGTACAAACCTTTAAAAGTGATACAGGCAAGCCTGCTGCTTGGAAGAGGAAATGGATTCAGCACATGCTGGTTTGTGCTACCAAGGCAAGCGTGTTTGCAAAGCTCACTCCTAACATCCATGAGGTCATCCACCTTCCTATTACAGTCCTACTTCGGCACAAATGACACCGGGAGATACAAGCCAACACAGGCTGAGCAGATATATTGGAAAAGCAGAAGGGAGGAGGGAGGAGGGGGCTATGAAGTCATCTGCACCGACAGTATGTTAGGTACTCGCATTAGAGCAGAGAACAGAGCCATCTACTTTATGGAACAAGCTTCCAACTGGTAATGAGGCTTGTTCTTCCAGTTATTACACCGAAAGAGCAACATCTGGCCCGGAGCCTTCAAGGGCCAGGTCCTTCTCTGCTGCAACCTTGCTGCTGTCAGCAGAGTAACACAAGGGATGACTTTGCTTACGAGAAACTAAATTAATGAGAGGGGCAAACAGTNGTGCCCCCCCCCCCCCCCCCAAACTTTTCTGCAGAGCAGGCCAGGTATCTGAGCAATAAAGAATGTCACACTTTTAATCGCTTTCCCATACACCAGCTCAGTGCATAATAAACAAGAGGGATTTTTTGTTTTTCCATAATTAGCAGACAAAAACCCAAAGCTTGTGTTTTCTTTCCCTTTTCTGATTTATTTTGTTAGCAGCTAAGCCACAAGATCAGAGCAGAGACACTTGTTAGGACGGCAGAGCTGGGAGAACGTCTAACCGGTTTCTCACCTCCCTGCTAAATCCAATAAAAAATAAGGGAAAGAGAAGGGAAAAAATATTACACTTTTAAAGGCACTTGGTGAGCTTCAGCAGCCACAGTTTATCGAGATTTCCATAGCTTGTTTCCAGTTATGGTAAGGTGTCCTGAAGCTATGGCAACACAGTAATAATCTCTCTGCCTAAGAGAGCCGCCATCCTCTAAGCAGCAGCACAGCGCTGGGTATGTCGATGCTATGGTGGACGAGAGAAAATCTGGACCAAACCGCTAGCTGGTGGCTCAGCCGACTTCAGTAACACCCAGCTCTGCTCCTTTTTTCTCCTTTCGGCACAGGTGAGCGGCTCAAATTTACGCTAGCCAAGGGAGCATCCGACTCACCGGCAGCACCTGCCCCAGGGAGCCTGCAGGAGGGCAGGGTTTGCCCAGGACTTCCGAGGCCAGCTGCAAGGGCCCCCTTAGCACTCGTAGCACAGGCTGCCGGACCGACCGCTCAGCTTCAGCTACTGTCTCCGCTCCCTCCACGCAGAGACGCTGCCTAGATGCTGACATTTTAACAGCACGGTCCCTTCCTTGCACATGATACGGCACAAGGGAATAACAGGATGTATTAATGTCATTTTAGATAATAATATTCTTCTCAGAGTGGGCTTTCTGGCACCATATGTCCCACTGTGAGAGAACTCTATCCGCATCGCTCCAGCATTAGCTCTAAGCTTGAAAGCAATCCATTTGGGCCATTAAAATGACTTGTGAAATGTGGGATAGTTATCAAGTAATTAGGACCACATTTCCTTTCTCTCCCTGCCCAGAGCTCTGCACTATGATCTCAGTTCACCTTCAGCTTTGCTTCACCTTCGTCTTTTACAGACCAATGGAGAGCCTGCTTTTTGAACCATGGTTGTCCTCCATTTCACTGCCTATACACTCTCCCCTTCTCTTTCAGCTGACAATTTTTACCCGTGGCATTTATTTCCTGCAAAAAAGGGAGGTTCTGTATTTAGAGAGAGGCCAGGGAAAGTTTATGACTGGTCTATGCCTCAGTTTCCATGCTCTGTAAAATGGGAGCCATAGTGCCTCTCTGCCCCCCACCGAAGGGATAGCTGCAGTTGAAAGGGCTTGTCTCCCATGGCCAAGAGCGAAGCTTTTTGGAAAGATCTGCTGATATAAAACTGGAGGAGGCTTTTAGAGCCATATGGCCCTCCATGAGGTGGGGATTACCACAGGGCTTGGAAAACTCGCCTGAGTACCTGGCTTTGCGATGCTGCTGGAGTCCGATGCAGGGCTGAATTCCCTGCTGGACTGCATTTCAAAGCCCTCTGCTCCTCTGCTCCAGGCTGTGCTGGAAAGCACTGCTCACTTGGACACTGGAGGGGCTGGGATCCCGTCACAGCGTGCAGAGCACTTGGACGGGAAGAAGAATACCCCTTCCCACCCCACGCTTCCCCAGGGTGCATGGTCCTGGGCTGGAGCCAAAAACTGAAGCCGCTCGCACCCCTTACACATGACCTCTCCCCCGGCGTTTTTTCCCCTCGTAATGCTTGCAGATCCTCTCTTCCAAGCCCAGATGACCACAGCTCTGCAGGAGCCAGCACTAGCAGCGTCTCCGTGCTGGAGACGAGCCCACAAAATGTTAATGCTGGCTGTGGCAGGAGAAACGTGGATGCGCAGCGACCTCGTGGACGTTGGCACGGGTCATTGCCCATGGCCACATCTCGCACTGTCAGGGCGCACCTCTCTGAGTGTGAGAGATGGGCTTTGGCCACTCTCTCCCCACCGTAATCTGCACAGGGCACCACGCTGAACAGTCCACCCTGCTCGGGTCACCTCTCAGGAAGACACCTCTTCCAGCTCCATCCCCCTAAAGGTTTGGCCATGTTCCAGCTCTATTTTTGACCAAGAAAGTGGTTTGCACGAACCGGCTCAACCTCTGTATGCTGTTTGCCCTCCGCAATAGCAAAGGCACTACTGCTCATGCCCAGCCATTTGCTGCTACCTCACGGCCCCATGCTGTGTGGGGAAGGGAGCAGGCCTGAGACCTGGCCGTGCCTTCCCGTACCGCACCCTGCAACCCAGCCACAGCCAAGCTCTTCTCGCAGGCCGATGTCGCTTCTCCACCTCGTCCTTCCTTGCAGAGATGAGGCCACAGGAAATCTCCCCAAGTCTTCCAAGACTCCCCTTCTCCCTCAGCCCCACAGAAACCTGGCTTAGAGACTTTCATCCCCCTCTTTCCTCCTGTTCCCTCCAGAATACTCTCTCAAGCCCTCAGGGAGGCTTATTGCTCCACAGAGCAGCGCCCTGCTGCGTGTGCTCCTCACCACCCTTTCCTTTCTGCCTTCTGGCCCCGAAGAACCAAGTCATTATGCAAAGCAGCAGGGCTGAGGACATCAAGTCTCAGAAGCACCTGGCTGAAGCCACTTAATGATCAGCTGGGAATGAGTCATGTTAGCAGCCCTAGCCCGAGAAATCCAGCCAGATCCCTCCGCACAGGACTGAAATAGATTATAAATGACTGATTACAGACCCTGGCCAAGTCCTAGTGAATTAGAGTGTCTTGCAGGGGGATGCAAGGATAAGGGCTATTATTAGCACTGCTATTCATTATTTGGGTAGTGCTCCTATTGTCTAAAGTGCTTTCTGAATTGTCGGCAAGACGGTTCCTGCCCCTCGCACATAGAATTGCTGGGATCCAAGGGTGTGACTGGAGATAAGCTATGAGCTTTGCACTGGCTATACTAGCACTCCTTTGGCATGCAGGGGTGAACTGGACCATTGGTTTGTCCTGAATGGAGACAGCCCGAAGCCGAGAATTGCCACAGCACTTCTCTCACCACCAAGGAGTGACTGCTACCAAGTGCTGTGATATGGGATCAGGAGGAGGACAAGGTGTCACGTCTCTGGGGAGAGGTGCCAAAGACGTGCCACAAAGGCTGCAGACTTAAAGCCTGTCTGCTTGAGCACATTTTCAGCTCTGAAATTCTGGGGGACACTAAGGAGGAAGGGGAGGGTGCTCTGAGCTGATGCTGATGGTTTTCTGCTTCAGGGCTGGAATGACCCCATGGAGTGAGTTGACTCTGGTTTTGCTCAGCAACCTGTCCGAGCTGTGAAAATATAGAAGCTGGAGTGAAATATCTCACACAAGGTAAACACTGAAAACTTCTGGAGCATCAATCCAGGTATGTGCACCTGGGGGCTCCCCGGAAGGCAGACAAAGCTTCCCAAATCCCAGGTCTGGCTTGAGCTCACAAGCCAGAGGGAAGGGGAGCAGCTGGGTCTCACAGAGGTACAAGCCCATTTGCCCTGCAAACTTCTGCTATGTGGTCACCAGGCTTGGAGTATTTGGTGCCTCCATCTAACCCCCTGCTCAAAAAGCCCTGTTCTGTGGGAATTTCAGCTTCCCACTGCTGAACGAGGAGGTGGAAAATATGACCCAAACGTAACCTAGAAATTAGCAACACAGAAGGCAAATAAAAGCTTATTTTTAGGACTCTTAGGGGTAGAAGGACAGACAACTGGCCCTTACAGCTCCTCAGATGAGCCCTGGTATCCCGGCTCCTCGGCAGTGGTGGCGACATGTCTAGACACTCTGGGAAACATTCAATCAGGAGAACGAAGAATGGGTCCCGCTGTTAGGAACAATGCAAGAAGAACAAAATGCCCCAGTTTTATTCTGTGCAGCTGTCTTTTAAAAGGACTATTAGGTCACTGAAAGTTTTAGTAACAGCAAAAAATAACTCAAAAAAAGAAAAAAAAAACCAAAAAATTGGAAATGAAACTGTATATATTTTTGGGAAATTGCTTTTTATATTTTAATAGGTTTCCCTTTAAACTCTTTTCCAGATGATTTTTTTCTTTGAATTCTGTGATTATTAATGGCTGTAGCACTAATGTGCTTGGAAAATGCTCATTTGAGAACCATGTTATTTTGGATTAGAAAATATCTGAAAGATATTTTTCTTTTCTTCAGCCAACAATTGCCCAGTTTTCCCAATCAGACTTTACTCCATGCCATGGCATTGGATACTTCGGGCCAAAACTTGGCTTTGAAGATAAGCAGGTGAAGAAGCCTGTTGCAATGTGGTCATCACTTCTACTGTACAGCTCTGTTCACGTGCATCTACCAGATGATGTTTGGGGAGAGGGGAGTCCAGGGACCACACTGGTCCTAGAGGTTTCAGTTCTAGTCCCTAGCACATTGAGGGTTTTCTGATGTCTCTGACAAACCAAACTGTTCTTTTTTTTCAAAAGTGGAATCCAGGAGTTGTGGAAAGAGCTGTGGACAGACACAGATGTGGTTTGTCTATCTGGAGTGTGTCTTGTGGTGGTTGAGATTTCCGCCGACCAACTTGCTTTGCAATAGACCTGTGGGGTTCTCAGCAAGGGGAAAGAGGGATTTGTCTGCCAAACCATCTTCAAGACATTTCTACATCATTGCTGCAGGGATGCGGAGGTGGTTCCACACAATATAACTCTTCAACTAGAAAAGCCACAGCTAACACAGAGGCAAACCACTGGGGAAATGATGTTGCAGTTTCTGTGCACCCAAACTCGGCAACCCTCCACTGCCCTGGGTTGCACTCCAGCCCAGCATTGTCTGCCTGGATTGCCCAGCTCAGGGGCACGCAAACCATGCTCCATTGCTCAGCTGAGATGTGCCCTGATGTATCCCAGCTGGAAAATTCAGCCTGACTCTGCTACAGGTCAATGCTACCCAGTGGCGTTGGCTTCATTTTCGGAAAGGAAGCTCAGAGCAGCCAAATTCCCAACTATGCTGAGATATGCTCATTGTAGAAGAAATGCATTAGAGTGGCCTGCAGGCAGATTCCCATCAATACAGCTGTAGAGAGGAGATGCCTAGGAAAAGAACACAATAAACAGAGAAAGGATGAAGGCAGCTATTTCCTGGCAGACCTTGCTGTTCTTAGTGAACTCTTACCTCAGAGCCAAAGCCTGGGTTGTTGTGAATGTGCCTCTAATATCTGCCAACTGCCTGCAGTCCTACCTGAGCTGCTCTTCCTGCAGGAGCAGATGTGAGATTATGTAGCGCGGGTCCTGCAAACTTTACGCCAATGGGAGAGGGAGCGTGGATTTCTCAAACTCAGCAGCTGTAGCTAGACTGCAGCCTTCTTGCATCTCTCAGGTGACCTCCTGGCTCTTTCTGATATAGCAATGACTGCTTGCATATGTCCAAATATCTATTGTCAGGAGCCAGCAGAGCTGCAGAGTGCTCCAGGAACAGCTTTCAAGCTCTTCCCTAAGTGAATGGAAAGAGGAGTTTCCCTGTTTGATCTCCAATCCATACTCTGCCATTTGAAATTTATCATCTCCTGTTACATCGACAGAGCAAGAAATCAATCTGCAGTTTAATGCAAAACAGCAAAACCAGAGCTTTAATTTTAAGGAAAAAGCAGAAATTGCAGCAATAATAGGACTACTTCTTTTTAAAATGCTATACAAACCATGATGGATGAGCAGAAACAGCAATAACACAGAGGACTCAGAGCGCTCTTTTCTTTCTTAAATCTACTTAGCATCTATGAACTGAACAAAGTGTCTCTTGGAAGCAGATTGGAGTGGCCTGGGAGTCCTTCCCAGGGAGAGGAAGAGGACAGAGCAGCATTGGAGGCTGGTGGTTCTTTGACATTTTTGATGTTTTCTTACTTACAGTGGGAAAATCCATGGACAAACTAATCCTGACCAGCTTTGCATGCATGGACCTTAGATTCATTGCACTTAAAGATAAGGAGAACAGTAGTATGCAGACCTATGATATAGGACCAGGTAGGGTTCATCTTCAAGTGTTTTCCCATATTTAGCATCAGACAATTGTTTTACCAATATTTCCCATCTATCTCCTTTTTCTGGTGAGCCTGGTGAAGTTCAGCACTCCACTAAAGATAATCTCTGTCTTTCATCACTGGGCAAGAATCCCAGTCTTCATGGAAACAGGGTTTCTAATCTTCACAGTGGCAGATGCTGGATACCCCCAAAACCTCAGAAAATGGCAGGCAAAATTAATAAGAACTTTTCACTTAGGTTTTTTTTTTTTTTTTTAAGAAAACCTCCTGTGAGTTTCTAGTAGTTGCAAATCTGGGGGCTGTTCTACCCTCTAAACTAACTGCTTTCTAGAGATTGGGGATTGGCTGTGCTATGTTATGAACTTCAGAAACAAAAAGAGATGAGATCTTCCTCAGATACATCCAAAATAAGTTGTCAAAACCCCTGATTTGTGTGATCTGTTGGGAGCAACCTCATGGGACCCCAGCTCCCACCTCCTTGTTAGTTCAGGGGTTGAATGTGCACATTTAATGTGCCTGCACTGAGCCCTTCTGTTCACCTGGACATCTCTGAAAGCTGGGATGCAGTGTCAAGAGCACATTGCTGTTGACAGTGATTACATTACGCCAGCAGCGCTTCTGCCAGTTGCTCTGTGTTTTTACAGTGGAAAAAAAAAAGAGGAAAGAAAATGACAGAGAGACTCATAAATTGGAAGAAAATGAAGCAGAAAGAGCTATGTAATCAATATATTCATAAGACAGGGAGAAAGTGGTGGGGGTACTATTCCTTAAGACACACAAATCTCCTGACTGCTGTGTGTGTTAAAGCAGTGGGATGGAGATGTGGCTTCTTCCAAAGTGACTTCTCGGGACCTCTGTTGCCTCCAGTCCTTGGAGACTGCAGACATCATTAGGAGAGGGCAATTATCAGTTCGTCTGCCCAGGGAAGCTGTGGAGGCTGTCCATGCGTTGGCATCCATTCTGTGATATTTCTTATGGGGGCTCTGGGCCAGAAAACTCTGAGTCAGAAAACCCCTGGAGAGGTTCAAATGTAGGCAGCACTCTTCCAAAACTGAAATTTTCATGTATCTAGGTCTCTCTTTCTTTCCAAAATTCGTGTGTTTTGTCAGAGAAAAATAAGAAGCCAGCCAAATTTCAATGGCAGAGGAGGAACACAGCACAACAGCTTGGGATCTGTCCTCGGTTTTGCTGAAAATTTTCAGAAGTGGAGAAAAACTTCAACTGTTTCCCAGCTACTAAGAAGCGCTGGTGAATGCTGCTGCAGACAGCGTGAGGCCAAATGGTCTGCAGGATCAGAGGTCTTGAAAAGTGGTTCCTTGGATTTTTTTTCTGGGAATATTCTTCGGGAGTAAGACTACACTTGGGAATAGTATTTTGGGAATTGCCTTATGTACAGAGAGGTCCTCAGCCTTCTGCTATACATTGTACCAGAAAATTTAAGGGAGAGAGAACCCAGAAGGAATCAGAGGATCAGCCTGGTTGAGGTGGGAAGGCACCTCTGGGTCCATCAGGTCCCACCCCTGCTCCAGCAGGGCCACCCAGAGCACCTTGCCCAGGACCACGTCCAGGCGGCTTTTGAAGATCCCCAAGGAGGAGACCCCACAACCTCTCTGGGCAGCCTGGGCCAGGGCTGCGGCACCCGCACAGCACAGAAGTGCTGCCTGGTGGTCAGAGGGAGCCTCCTGGCTCCAGGTTGTGCCCAGTGCCTCTGGTCCTGGCACGGGGCACTGCTGGGTGGAGCCTGGCTCCGGCCTCTCTGCACCTCCCCTCAGGTATTTATAGCCACGGACGGGATCCCCCTGAGCCTCCTCTCCTCCAGGCTGAGCAGTCCCAGCTCCCTCAGCCTCCCCTCACAGCAGGGCTGCTCCAGGCCCTTCAGCATCCTGGTGGCCCTTTGTTGGGCTTTCTCCAGCATGCCCATGTCTGTCTTGTCCTGGGGGTCCCAGAGATGAACACAGTACTCCAGGTGTGGCCTCACCACAGAAACAGAAAGGATCAGTCCAATGCCAAGTGAAGAGCATGGGGCAAGGCCAAGGACAGAGCTAAGTCTTTCCAAATCTCAGCTCAGACATCTAACTGTAAAACTATCCTTCCACTCCTAACCTCAACTTCTCTTCAGGCCAAAACTCTGCTCTCTGTAGCATGAATTAATTCTTTCTTCCTTTCTCTTGTTGATTCATAAAAAATAATAATACCAGTCCTTGAGCAGATACCATGGAGATGTTAATAAGGATAAACCATTTTTAGATCTCAAGGTATTGGATCATCCTTTGTTATAGCAACGAAGCTTGTTATTCCTTGTTTGCTCTGGTCTTTTATATGCATCGTAGTCATCAAGGCTACAATCCAGCTTACAGTAAACATTTAAAAACCTCTGGATTTTAGAATTTTTTTGTTGCACAACTGGTAAGAACATTTAAAAAGAGAGGAAAGAAGAAAGCCTGTCACAAACCAGAGTGTCAGATGGAAGGAGGGAAAATCTAGCATGAGAAGCATTGTGAAATCACACCTGAGACTTTGGGCCAGGAGGCTAGAGCAGATGACTTCCGGAGGTCCTTTACAGCCTGCACAGTCCTGCAGGTCTAAGACACCAAAACCCTCCAGCAAACTGAGCTCAGACTGCAGGCAGATCAGGGGCTCCAAAGCTATGAAATGCTGCTGAGCTTTGCCTGGTTTCGGTCCAAAGCAATAAATCTTTCCTCACAGAGATTACTCTATACTTGGACCAGGTTTGCAGAGATATTTGCCAAGGTTCAGCAACAAGGTTCAGAGCAAATGCTGAAACCAGGTGTACTATGCCTTTCAGGGAGTGTACTGCAATGTCCATACACCTACAGAAGATTTCTTACCTGCTGCAGGGCGTTGCCTGCTCCGAGATGGGGCAGGAGGCAGACCAGGAGCCTGTGCTCTCATTTCTTCTCATGCATTCATTGAGTAAAGCATTCAGGGCAGCTTAGTGTCTCAAGTTAGCTCTGTGACACCTGTCCTGGCAATACAGAAACTTGATAAAAGGCATACTGAAAGGATGTCATAAATCCTTGCGTAGAGAAACCATCTTTTCTGTTGTGTAATGTACTGTACCTTGCACACATTGCAGAGGTGACTAGAGATCCTGGACAAAAGAGGGCAATGTTTCCCTCATCACTCACTCATGATAAAATGCCATGACTTCCTCTTCGATTACTTCATTTTGCTAGAAAATAATGTGTTTAAGCGGCACCATTTGTATCATTCTCTCGGTGGTTTCGACTAAAAAAAAAAAAAAATAGAACAGTGCTTTTGAAACTAAATTGGTTTTCAGAATTTTCAGGAGAAGACATTTCCATTTCAAATTACTCCGTTTTTTCTTAAAGGAATGCAAGGAGAAGAAAGACAGCCTGCTCCATTTGATCTGCGTTTTTAATCTTACTGGGAGGGAGCTGGCCAACAAACAGGAGAAAGATTTGATATTCGAAACAGTGATGACTGAGCTCTTCAGCACCAGAACATCAGTAACTCTTGGCTCATTTCAGCTCTTCTTTGTCTTCCCTATCTCAATAGCAAAGTGTCATGCCCAGACATTAGCTAGAGAGGAAGAATACTCTGAACTTCTGTCACGGGGGAATTTCTGACATTTCAATGTTTGCTCTGTGCTCTAAACAGCACAAAAAGTTGAAATTCCAAGTGCAAATCCAGGACCATTGTCCAGAAAAAAAAAAAAAAAGTTATTTAGAAATGTCAGAACTGACGTGACATGTAGGTGGATTGAAATGCTGAAGATCAGAACAGGAGCTGAAATGACTACAGAATGCTTACTTTCAAGCCATTACTTTCAAGTTACATTATTAAGCCTAATTTCCCTACATGCCTTGTCTTACAGAGTGCACAACACCTACCCTGCTGGTGCATGGAAGTAGAGGGAGACTCAGGAGAAGGATCTCTATACAATTTCTCTTTTAATTATACTCCTTCAGGTAGCCCCCACGGCTGGTCACTGCTTGAGAGGAAATATGGGTTAGCTGGACCATTTTATATCTTACTGCTGTTGGATGCTCCTCTTTGTACCATGCAAGCATGTCCCTAGATTAATACTATTCCCATGGAGTCAGCCAGCACAAAAGTCACTCTCTGCCTCATGGGCATTGAGGTCCTCCTGAGAGCACAAACATAATAAAGAAAAAGAACTAGAGCTGCACTTTCCCTGGGGGAAGTTGAAGTGTATTCTGAATTGACTTGAAACCAATCCAATCAAAAGCATGAAATATTCCCCAATCAGGTCAAACTGACCAAAATGAAGTGTTTCATTTCAGGTTTGACTCCCCCCACCCTTCAAAATAAAATAGAAAATCATATAAAAAGAAGAACACTGAAGGTTTCCAGCACAATCACATTTCCTCCCCCTGGAAAACAGTGAATCTGTGGAAGTGGCAAGTTTCCTTTGAAAAATCTTTCTCATCAGCATTTCTGCACTGTGCGCAATCTCTGCGAAGTCCATTGCTCTGATCCGGGGCCTTCCTAGGAATTACGACTCAGGTGCCTCCTGTATCTGCCCCTAAATCAAGCTTCCTGCTCAGAGGATATTTCCCAAAATCCACTGCAGGCAACAAAGCATCCCTGTCCATCATAAGTCTCAGACCACGACATACCTACAATATGATTCCAATGAACACTGACCCCTTTCCTTTTCTTGCACTTGCATTTCTGCACAAATAAGTATGTGTATACATACATTACAAGTGTACATGTGTGTGTGTGTAAGTGTGTAAAATCTCTTTTTTTTTTGGTAGAAAACACCATCGTCTTCGGGGAATATCACTGCCCAGCAGGTGAAGCAGAGGAGATCAGGACTTGCACAGCATCAAGCCATTTTCTCCGTTACGTGTGTCCATGGCTGAATGCTGAAACACAGCCACGTGCGCTGAGCCAGGCATGACAGCAACATGCCAGGCTCCCAAAGAAGAGAAGGAAGATCTAAGGCATTTTCCTCTTCCCTGACTGCACATCTCAGCTTGCAGCACTGCCTTAATATCTTCCATATACTTGCTCCAACACTGCCTGGAGAACAGCAGAGTTATTAGCCCTTTGCAGGGGCTGCACATTATTCTTTGCATCAAGCTGAAACATTGACAGATGATAAATTAGATTTTCAGAGGGTTTTCTGAGAACAGAAGAAATGAATACCTAAACGCCTTCCCAAAGAGTGCCAAGGGATGCTCTAGGGAAACAGCAAACACAGAGTAGGTGAGAGAGAGCATCCATCAGCACTCAGCCACTGAAGCACCTTTCCTGCTCCAAGAAGCTGGCTTTCAGCAAATCCCTTACAAGGACTTTTTGTGTTATACCAGCTAGCCAAGGAGTTGTGCAATTAGATGTCAAAAATGTTTGGAGAACAAAGTGTGTAAACGGGATGTAATGCAATACTACGTGTTTATTTCTGAACATGAATCCAAGCAAATCCACCCATGGCTGCTTCGCAAGAGAAATAAAATCTACCAACTTAAGACTTCTTGCAGTATTTCTTCTCTCTCCTCTTTCACTAAAGAACTAGGATGAAATGTTTTTAATAAAAACCTCTTTTTTATACATATATATATCAAAGTTCAAATAAATCTTTACTATAATCAGAAGAATGCAGAGAACTGTAAAAGTTTAGAAGGGGTCACTTCTGACTGGCCCCTACTCCATAAAGTACAGTTTGATGTCCTGTAGTTTATAGCTGTACAAAGCCCAGCTCTTCTGCATTCAGATTGGCTGTTAATGTTGTAATGATGTTTAACTGCTGATAAATGAATTACAGGTGGGGAGCGCATTGCCCATTTAAGACAAGGACTGTTTAAGTAAAAAAATCTGTCATTTTTATTTGGTTGCTTTTTTTATGTTTCTTTTTAATTCCCTCAAGCAAACAGATTAAGGAACATCATAGCCTGTCAAGTAATGTATGTTTGTAAAAACACCACATCTCTTTGATGCATCTATCATGTGCTGGAGAGGAGAGAGAGGGGTTTTCTTTCACTTGTAGTGTAGCTTCTTTTTATTTTTTTTTTTGCCACTAATTATGGAATTTCTCATTAAAATAACAAGAAGCACGTCTGGCTGGGATTCCAGCACATGTTTTCACTTTTGCAAACCAATGGGAACCGTATGCTTTCTTCCTTCCTCCATGTCCCATGCAGCAATGGCAGCATGCAGTCCAGCATCAGCACCCATGCACAGCTCCACCAGCCCCACCGCCTGGTGCCAGGAGAAGACACTCTCCCAAAGGCAGGTCCAGCTGGCGAGCCCAGCTCACACTGGGCACAGGGGTGAGGCCACACCTGCTGGCTAGTTGTAAAACCTTTATAAATCACACCATTCACTAGGTTTTGGACCTGCTTTTTCTTTCTTCTCCCTCTTAGGCCTTTGTCCTCTCTTCTTCTGTGTCCCGTTGCATTGTTCTCGTGGCAAAACCAACTCACACAGACCTGCAGTGGTTATTTATAAACACTCCTCGAATGCCAAAGCGCCATGAACAATCATTTTCCTCCAGTTTACAGGAACATTCAAAGTGCTCTGAAACATATTTTCAACATAACTCATCACTTTGAAGATGAATCCAAGCTTTTGTTCGTGTTTATTGACAGGAAGTTGTTTTTCATTGGTCAAATCAGGAGGGGGATGACGGGGGGAAAGAAGAGGAAGGGATTTGCCAAGTGGTTGGAGCAGCACCCTTCAAAACCCGACCCTGCATTCCTGGCGTGCGTCTTGGCTTCCCCCAGCCACCCACCACCCAGCCCCGCTCGCCCGCCCCCTTCTCTCCGGGCCAGGATGAACTCACCCCCTGTTCTTCCCAAGGGGGAAAAAAGTCATCAGAGTGCAGAATGGGTAAATTAGAGCAAGGACTGATGCAGGCAGGTGAGAAGAGGAGGAGAAATTTCTGTTATCCAGCACAGCTACATAGGAAGAGGGCGTTTTTTGGGGCACTGCTCCTTTCCTTGGCTCTGGAGAGCAGGGGTGAGGCACAAGCCCCCATTTTGCCTCCCGGAGTGAGGCTGCACTGGGGAAAGGGCCAGCACAGCAGGATCATCCCCTTTCGCAACTTGGAGGCTTAGGGGAAACGGTGACTCGTTGTGGGGAGGAGCGGCAAGGGGGGGCCGGCTGAATCACCGTGCGGCCGCAGCGCAGGACTCGCCATCCCCGGCTTGGGGCGCAGGCTCTGGGGCTCTTGGAGGGGCTGGTTGGGGTGCTCCCCATGGGAACGGGCAAGAGGTCTGCAGGGTGGCCAGCTGAGGATGGGAGCGCTCCCAGATGGGCGTTCCCAGAGCTGAAGGCTTAGGGAGGAACTGAGGGGAACCAGGCAGACAGTGATGGGCAAAGGGTAACCCAGATGTCCCTGCTCCATGCCAGGAGAGAGGGTCAAGCGGTCCTGGTTCCCACCTCAGGTTCCAAGAAAAGTCTTTGGGGCATATCCTCTGCTGGCTGAAACCACCCTGAACTCAGCAAAGAACAGCATCCTTTCTTGAAGGGTATGGTGATGCTCGCCTCCTGCTCCATGGGCTGGTCCTGGTGGAGGAAGCCAGCTGAGGAGCAGGACAAGTCACAACAGAGCACTGGGAAAAGGCAGCAGAGCCTGAGATGTGGACCTCAGCCAGCAAAATAGTACTCCCATCACAGGAAAGCACCACGTGAAACACCACAGGCCAGCTGGTCTTGACCTCATGGACACATTTGAAACCGTTCAGCAGCTCTGGCACAAATCACTGCTGCACTCTGTTTAACAGGGAAAAGAGAGATTTTAAATAAGGTTGTATCAACCTTTTTTATATTGACAATGGGACTGGTTATTATACACTGTGTGCCTGAGGTTCTTCCACTGAAAGGAGCATAATGCAACACTGGGGGCAGTTCTTGATTCCACTTACTCCCAATAATTATTACTTCTTGGCTTGTTCCTACACTATATAGTGTAATGTTATTGCTTGGAATGGTATGTTAACTTAGTTTTTACTGATACCATGTGTTCCCCCTCTTTTATCCCAGTAGTGTGTCAAGAACTGTTTTACTAAGGATGGTCAGGGGAATATGATTCTAATATTACTGTAGAAGATATAAAAAGTTTTATAGACAGTATTCCACGTTTGAACTGGGAGCCCAGAATTCAGACATGAGGGCCTTAATAAGACATTTGAATTGCATGTTTTGAAGGCTTAGTGAGGTAGAAAAGGCACTTATTTGATTACAAGCAATTACCAGTTTGAAGGCCTAGATGCTAGAACTGCACTTAAGAAACAAATAAACAAAAACCAAACAAAAAAAACCCTCTGAAAACTAGGCTTTCAATATGCAATTTCAGGCATCAGTTGGCTCTAGAACCATGATTTAAGTCTGAAAAATGTACAGGGCCAGATTACTTACAGTGTTATTCCCATGAGCAGACCCACAAAACTGTGCCTGTTAATGTGACAGTTGCTGTTTCTGCTGGCAGAGCTTGAGTAGAACTGAGGTCCTCCACAGCTCAGAACAGAAGCTGCCAAAGGAGCTACAGAACAAGACAAAGAGATGATTATGGAGGAGTTTTGCGTGTAGTCTGGCCTGGCAACTTGGCACTTGGCACAATGGCTGGGGTGAGAGGGCAGAGTGGAGCTGGGCTGCTGAAACTTTCTTCTGGGACTGGAGTGAAAGCATTGGCTCCACTAGTTTCTCTGCTTCATGCCAACATTTGCAGTGCTATTCCTTTCTCAGGTCTGCATCTGGAGTTATGGTTTATCCACCTTGGGAAGCTGCTGCTTCAGCTATTCTGGCTCCTGTGAGCAACTGCAGAAGACAGGGACTCCGCACATCTCTCTGCTGCATTAGAGATTTCTGCGTTTACTAATAGTATGCTTTCCTTTTTAGTCATCAAGGTATTTCTTTCTACGTTTTATAGCAAAACAGGTCCTACATGCAAAAGGAGGGGGCTTCGAAGGCAGATAGCAACAGCAGGCAGAGTTTTTCAACCCTGTTAAACTTTACGAGCGCTTCCATAATAGCATTTCCAACACTTGGGCCACAACTGCAGTGACAGTTGACGCCTAATACATCATAATCTGCTTTCTATTTAGAAAAAAACGACGTTGTTTTATTTATTGCAGGCTATTACCTTTGCATGGGACTAACATGCCTGGAAATTCCAACACTTTTGTCTCAGCAGCAGGCGAGCTTGCCCTGTCTGATGGGGTGTTCCTTGTTGGAGCTGCATTCTCCTAACTTTGCAGGTCACTTCATTGCCTTGAAATACTGCACACCCACTACTGCTATGATAGCTGGAGCTTCAGAGCTTTCCTGGGTATTTCTAGCACCATTGCATGTGTATTTTTGAGGACCGAGAAGCAAACCTTTCCTCCTAACCCAGGAGAGCTTCAATTGTACTGCAAGCTGGCAGCGTGTTTTCCTGACTTGGTTACTGCTCCTGCAGGCTCAGGCAGATGTACATCCGTGTTTCTCTCTCTGGACATTCCTTTTATTTCACTGTTAAAATCTCATAGAAGCTAACTTTTGGGACATCCTGTACTTGTCAACAACTTTTCCATCAATTGCTTGTTGCAGTTTGCATTGAGCACAAAGGAACTAGAGCAGCCAGTAGCTCATGCTTACCAGGAGCACCCAGTCTGGAGTGGAGCTGCGATGCCTCAGGAGAACCAGCTGGTGTGGGGCAGAGCAGCGCAGGGTGAGCCAAGTTGAAGGCTGGGAGGAGAAGTCCTGCCTAGCCAAGCAAGAACATGGGGCATGGGGAATGTGGTGGAACAGGAGGTGCACAGCAGTTCACCAGGAGGGAGATGAGGTAGTTGGACTGTTGATCAGCCCTTTGCTCAAGCACTATTAGGGTGAAGAGAAGTGGGTGACATCAAACCTACCTACCCACACATACACGACAATGAATATACTTCTACTCATCGGCTTATCTGGAGCTCCTCACTTTAGAAAATGAAGGCATAGTCTGTTAGCTGTAAGGCTAAGAAGCAACTAAGCTAAAGTGAACAGATATTGTATGAAATGCTGGCTTAGGTGAAGTCATTAGTTCATAAGCTTCAGCCAAGCCACTGACTTTGCAAAGCACAGCTGGGCTTAAAGCCGGACAGACACCTGTACTGGAGATCTTCCAAAGCCAGAGCTGTTCAATACTGAGTATAACTGCCTAAATAAGACCTAAGTATCTCCAATTCCTCCCCTTCCTATTCATACCTGAAAAATGGTCTCTGTTAAAAAACACAGGTAAGTACACATCTGTACGGTCTAATCCAAATGAGGAAGCTCTTACGCACCCCTGTCTGGCCTTCTGAATGCACCCCACCCCATCTCCTCCGAGGCTTTGCCTAACAAGCTGAGGAGACCCACTGACTCACAGTGCCTTTTAAAGTCTGGCAAAAATTTCTGCCAATGTCTTGAGTCTGGCCAGATCAACCCATTTCTGCATTGACATAGCCTTTGTGTATTAAATAGAAAAAGAAATTGCCAGGCAAGAGGTTCCCTTCAATTTCTGCAGAAACAAAGCTCCTTGTTTCTCCCCAGCTCCATCATATCCTGGCGAGTTCATTGGAAATGAGATCTTATGTTTGAAAACCTTCAGACTCTGGTCCTGGAGATGACCTGTAGGATCCCTCACCAGCATGAGCTGAAAATGAACCACTTGGACCACAGACACATGCAAGCTCTGCTGCATCCCTGGCCAGCTCAACTCCCTTCCACTTCTTGTTATGGGGGAAGAGCACTGCTGCTATCCATACAATCTGTGCTGGGACTTAATGGCAAAGGATCCCGTCTTGGGATCCTGGGAGCCTCGTTTAACTCCAAGAGGTGATTTGCTTCACAATGCTTCCCGGAACCAGTGCTGGGAGGACCTTGCTTCTGGTTTCAGGCTGCTTTTCCTTGCACTTTCCACTCACCATCTCTGTAACTCTCTTTTCCCATCTATAAAATCAAGGTAATGCTCCAAAAGTCCCTTATAACTTGCTCTGAGCATTCTGAAAGAGAAGCCCAAGGCATTATTATTCCATAGGACACACTGGTTTGAAAGCTGTTGGCCCACAGCTTTATAAACAACATACAAGATTTAAGATGGCAAAGTGCGAAGAACAGCCTATATGCAGGATTACAGCTACTGCTCCGGCTTTCCCTCTCTCATGTCGTACAAAACATAAAAAGCCCAGTTTGAATGGGAACAGCTTGCAAATGAACCATGGCGTTTCTTAATGAGGTGAAAAACTATCTGCATGCATGTCCACAGCCAGCCTTTGCACAGAGCATGTGAACGCGGGATGCATGCTGCACACATACCGGACATAGGAACGTGGGGGCCCTAGGTAATGCTGGGAAAGATTGCTTTGCCGCATTTATTTTTCAAATGAAAACCTGACCTGGAAAGCATCAACATTATTCCAGCATGAGGAGGCAATTTTTTCTTTTTGGGACCGACATGAAATCTTCTGAAGCTGAAATTGAAATTTCACGCTGCTGAGAGCTTGGGATGTCTTTTAGGGATCAAACCAGTGCTCATCTCCAGTCCATCCAGAGATGTGTAAGGAGGCCAAATGCTTTTTTTGGAATTAGCACAAGGACACAAAATGGCACTGTGCTGTGGAGCGTGTATTTTTAAAGAACAAATTGGATCTTTTTGTTATTGTTTTTAGGTTCAGTTATGGGGTGGGGTGGGGAATCCAACAGGGGGGAGCATCTTCCTGGTGATCTGGTAAATGCATCATCTAAATACAATCTGCTCTTGCAAACAGGCGAGCCCAGGGAGATGAAGGAAACCACATTAAAAACATGATGAAAGTTGCCTCGAGGCTCCTTATGTCACACTTGGGCTTTGGGCAGTTGGGATTTTTATTTCTTCCCTTTTTCTTCCGTTAATAAACCAAAACCTAGCATTCTTCACTTTGGTGTTACAGGCTGAGAAGACCCTTCAGCTTTCCCCCCCAAAAATGCACACACACACGTGCGTGTGTGCTTGCATGTGAAGGGTGCTTGCTGCTCCTGCCCAAGCCGCAAGCCAAGGGCACGGTAAAGGCCCACAGGTGAGAGGGATTTGGGTTCCTGGCTCTCGCCGGCTTCTCTGAGCCTTTCAGCAGCTGCCTCCTCGGGTGGAAACAAAGCTATTTTCATGGGAAGTAGTCTGCTAAATGCTGGTCTGGGCCCAAACAGACAACTCCTGTTGACACCAGGATCCCTTGGTAGCTCCCAGTGCTCCTCCGAGGGGGACCAGCAGCACAGAGGGGAAAGGGACAGAGTCAGCACACCCTGCAGGTACGTCCCACAGCATGCGATGCTGGGAAGGGGAGAAAAGAGGCAAACCCCGAAACACTGCGTTGTTTCAACCCCGTTGTGAACTCCTTTCAGCAACGGCAGAGCTAAATAAAACTCACACATGGTTTATTTTTGGATTAGCCCCCGCTCCATTCCCCTCCCAAATTGATTTATGGTGCTATTGTTCTGTACTCTGACCTAACACACCAAAAGCTTTGAGCTTTGCAGCTCCCTCCCTGCTCCTTCAATCACACAGGTGTAACTGCTGTAAGCAAGGGAGAGGGAGAGGAGGGAGAGGGAGGAAGAGGACCGAAGAGAAAACAAGGGGAAAAAGTTGAGGCTGCGGACACACACATCTGCTTTCTGACTACTTCAGGGTATGGCACACCTGTATGGGTCCCTTTTTATTGCTAACATTCCTTATAAGTTAGCAACATTTTTACCTCCCCCCCCTACCTTTCCTCCAAACTTCAGATGTCCCAGAGGAATGTTTAAATTATTATGGAATCCCAGAGGAGTTTGCTGCTTCCCTTTTTAATTTGTTCCATGCTAGTTGCTGTTTTTTTAAAGCAGTGCCCAGTTTACTCTTTCCTAAATGCAAGCCCAGGGCTCCTTGTTCCAGCTCTGGCACAGAATTCATTGTAACTCTGTTCCCAAATCCCTATGGGTTTATAGCGAGGCTATAATAATTTACTTGATGTTGAAATTTGCAATTACCTGCTCTGATTTTTAGCTTTTGTTTAAGTAGAAATGCTAAAAATACCAACCAAAACCAAACAAAAAAGGCATTATTGGCCACTTTTCACCTGGCCAGCTTTTACAGGCAAGCTGCCATCCTGCAAGGCCAATGAAATGGCTGGTGCATCCAGTCCGAGGCACAAACTGATCTCTTCACAGCCTCCAGAGCCAGACAGAAAAAAATCAATACGGAGTAAAAAGGCGAAGGCTGAAAGCAGGTTTTGACCTTCATGGTTCAGTGACAGCGAGCAGCTGGGTTTGCAGGAGCACAGTAGGGCGCTTGCTGTTTCTACCTCAACAGCCCAAATCCACAGATAACTGGATATAAAACTGAGGTATTTTGTGGTAATATACATAGAGTGAAATCCATGTTCTCATGGCTGTTTTGTCCTTGCTGTCTCTGTAGCTGCTTCTGTCTCCACCTTCAATATGAACTGGTAGGTGGACAACTGCAGGAGCTGATACAAGGTGCCTGACCCCCCGGCTGACGCTGTGCACTTGCACGCGCGCACACATGCTCAGTTCTTTGACTGCACCGCAAGGTCGCTGCATGGACCACGCGGGGATCAGCCCGGCTCCCCACCTCGCTGCCCTGGGGCAGCTAGCAGCTCTTCAGGAGGAGCCAGGGGCTATGAGGTTCTTTAAACAGGAGGAAAGGGATGGTTAAGCACAAATCAGCATCTGCCTGAGGCCCTGAAACTTAAATTTATTCTTCTCAAAACACCCTGGTTTTGAGAAGCCCTCTGATTTTGCAGCCCTCTGCAGCTGCCGGCCTCCCTTTATTTTTCCATTACAAGCATAGCACAGACCTACTCTCTCTGGCTCTGATTCCTCTGTAATCCCTTTGTCTGAAGGGAAACCATCTCATCGGCATTATGAATGTCCCTTAGCAACAGTTGTTTCCAAACTAAAGGCGTAAAAGCCTCAGACCCAGAGCAGCAATGAGATGACTGCCCTAGGAAATGAAATTTATAAAATAAAGTATTTAATAAGTCTTCTCTAAATACAGCACAAAGAAAGAAAAAGAAGGACATGTCTGAAGAGTTAGGAAGGGTGATGCATCTTGAAACATTCTTTATTAATTAAGAGAAGATAAGCAAATACTGGCCACATATGTCATTAATACAGCCAGTTAACGCTCTTAAGCCCAGCATTTTGTCAAATGAAGTATTGCTTCTTCATGTAAGAGATTTGTTGTTTCCCTTTCATTAAGAAAACAAATTTCAGTGCAAATGCAGAGATAATTGTTGTTGGTGAAAACTCCTTTCCACCCAGCTCTGTATCCAAACGCCTTTGAATATTAGCAAAGGCTGTTTCCATGTCACCAATGAGACATAGACTTTTTGAGAACCACAGTGGGGAAAATAGTAACATAGTTCTGGTCTTTCAAGAAAAGAATAAGGATTTAGTTACTGCTCTAAGAAATCTCCTGTTCCTAGCAAAGTGCAGCAAGACTGAGCAGGAGAAAGCATGGAAGCAAATAACCAAACTCAGCCATGTTTTGAAAGGCAGCTGGGTGAGATGATCCAATGGAGCTCGTCCATGGCTGCTTGACAGTATGAAGGAATGGCATTCCTGACTAGGCAAGAGGGAGCTGTTTCAAATACCTTTTATGTCACTGCCAAATTGCCTGGGACCTGGCCCACTGAGATGCTCGACTCCAAATTGTCAATATACAAAGCCTCAGATGCTGTCTAAAGCCGCTGGGTGCCTCATTGCATTAGCAGTGCTTGTATCAGCTGGTTTGGTTTTCAGTGTGCACAGAAATCTTCTCACAAAGGCCAGGTGGGTCCCAGGAGCTTACCTGAAATTCCTCAAAAGTCTTGTTCCTTCAGGCACACTCAGAGCAGAACTGGTACATACCTTACCAGGTCCGTGATCCTACATAGGAACGAGCATTTAATACCAGAGGAAGAGTTGGTATCCCCACTGCCTAAAAGGGCCATGAAGCATTTTAAGCCAGAAAACAGAAGGTGATTTAAGGACATGAGAGCTGCAAGGTGCTGCAAGAGCCATCCGAGGGGGCATGACCCGAACAGAGTGCAATATTGCTTTTATATGCCTGTTACTACAAGCTGTCTCTTCCTATCCATGGGTAGAGAGACAGCCATGGTTCAGACCTCCCTTCCGCTTGGGAAGAAGGGCTAATATCCTGCTGTTGGGATAAGGCTTTCCAGGGAGCTCTTGGGAGAACTTGAAGAAGCCTCAGCACAGATCTGACACAAGGCACCCCCCAAAAGGACAACTCTGCTCTGAAGATCTGCCAGCTTCTTCTGACGCATGGAGAAAAACAGGGTTTCTCCTTGCAAAGCGTCCCACATCTATTGGATGCTCATTCCAGAAGTCCTGGTTCACTGGGACTTCAGATAGGTCCAGTACACTACAATGTACCCTTGGATACTCTCGCACAGAACAGGCACCGTTTGTGTCTCTCAGATGCATTTATTCAGGGAAATAAATGCTTTGGACAGGTCTTTGAGAACAGAGCAGTCCAGTGCATTTCTGCCTGGATAATTAAAACTACTCTTACTTTACGGAATCCAAAAAGAACTGAAAAGGGAGTGAGCTGAGACTAATCCTAGAACCTGATAATCCCCTCTGCAGTGAGGAGACGTTACTGCTTTTCCACTGCCCAGAGGATAGCTAGGGGGTCATTCCTTGTGTTAATGTTATGGAAGTTTGGCAAGGAAGACTTCCGTGGTACCGTGACCTTGGTGAAATATTCCCCCTGCCACTCACAGGCACGTGCCACTTGCTTGCTTTCACATCTCATTACTCAGCTCAGTCCCTGGCCTTGGTATAAAAATATTTCAATCAAATCAGCTCCATTAATTTGGCTTGTGAGGGGTAGGAATTTTTTTTTTTTGGTATTTGTTTGTTTCTGAATTTCATTGCGATAGCGTGGCTCCACCCGTGCGCTGCTTTGAAAGACTCCATTCACTGGTACTCAGAATCAAAGGTAAAACTTAGGGGTGGGCAATCCCCAGGAAATGAACATCCACAAACTCTCCTGTGAACTGAGACAGCTGAAACTACATGCCTTTATGGGGAAAATTAATTTTATGTATAATTCTCCCTTCCATTTCGATGTGTGGTATCCATGCTGTTTCAATTTCTCTGTGACAAAATGTATTATTGATAGGAACCAGACCTGTGGCTGCTTTAGTACTTAGATATCTAAATACTTGCCTGCAAGTACCATCTATCACTAAAGTGAAAAACCATGTCACTTGCAATGTCCTTTGGGGAGGAGAAAACCACAATTCTTTCAAGACTTGCCAGTTACTTTACAAGTTAAGCCTGTCAGTTTAGCACTAAATCTTAGACTTAAAATGGTAATATGAAAAAAAAAAAAAGGTCCTTGTTTCAAAGCTGGAAAATTGAGCTTGTCTGAGATATTTTATGCTTGTGTATGGGACTCGTGATGATTGATTCATGGGTTTGGGAACTGTGTGTGCTGACAGCTCTGAGTGTCCTGCCTTCACTTCTCGAGCATGGATTAGCTCTACCATAAACAGGCTGAAAAGAAGAGATGGGTGAGTAAACAACAGTGTTTTCCAGCTTGCTATCACCTCCCACCTGTGAGCCAGTATTCAGCTCCACCAAAGAGGTGAAGGTCTCCCTGCTTTGCCACCAGGCCTGCAGAGATGGCTGGAGCTGCCTGCAGCGACCTAGATTAACATTGTCATTAAGACCAGAAGTTGCATCCCTTTCCTGGATGGGTCATGAGACCACTGCTGGAGGAGAGCTGCTGGAGGAGGGTTCGGGGTGTAAAACCTGTGGTTGTCCTATGGTGAGCTAGCAGTCAGTCTTGTTCCCCCTACCGTAAATCACAGGGCAGCACTCGGCTGGGACAGAGCAGCACTGGTGCCACTGGAGAAGTGACCGGTCACCCAATGGAGAAGCATGCTCAGGGAGCCTTTGTCCTTTCCCTTTGCAAACACATGAGCATACGTACCTTAAAAGATCATCTGCAGCCAGAGACACCATCCACAGTCTGCGCATTGACAGACTGGCTCAGATTTCCTGCAAATACTGCGCATGCACAAAAGCTGCATCCGTTGTGGGTGGCGTTCTCAAGACACTTCGCATTGGTCTAAATGCACTGTCTGTGAGTCAAGCAAGCCCTGGATCTCTTGTCCCAGGTACTTGCCAGAGCGATCTTGGCATGGTAAAGAAAGCTAGGGAAAAGAAAAGGCTATATTTCTACTGCTCGCTATCAGGAGAGAGAGCATGAGATTTATGTTTAAAAGGAGTGAGTCAAAAATTCTCATTCACAACATTTAATGAAAATCATCTTCTTTTTCCCTCCCACCAAGACAGCTTTCATAGATATTTCAGTTTTCAACTTCATTTTGGGGGGTTTACTAAAGAGCAGATAAGTCCGTCTTTTCATCAATAAAGTAATAAAGCCTCTCTAAATCTGAGGATACAGAAGTCAAAGTAAGAAGAGTGAAGGAAAAGTAAGGTTTTCTGCAGAAGGCTTTTCTCTTTGTATTTGTTTTTTCTTTCTCCAAGTCTAATACCATTTTAGCTGCAGTTTCTAGCAGAGAATAAGTCCTACTTTATAACTCCTAGGGGTCTAATTGTCATTAGAGTTTAATTGTATCTTGGCTTGCTTTGCAAAGCAAGGAAAGAAGCAGCTTGTGCTGGCTGTTGGAGGCAATCATCTGCTCTTTTGATATGCATGTGTGTGTGTGCTTGTGTCTGCTTTCTCCTTTCATCTTTATATAAACTAGGAAGTAGAAGCTGCTGTGATCCTTCCGCACCTGACAGCTTTCCCGCTCCGACAGCTTTACAGCCCGTTCAAGAGCTCGGGCTCCTGGGACTGAACCGGTAGTGCTGCATGGGGCTATGACTGAAGCTGTCGGAACCAGACGCAGCCTTGTGAGCTCTTGTTTCTTCCTTCTGCCACCCCTTTGGTCTTGCTGCCACCCCTGGCTGCAGTGTTCAGCAGGTGTTACTCGTCCTTTTGTAGAAGATCCTTTTGAAAACACATCAAAAAGCTTCATCCGGCACAAGAAAAGGGTATAAAAGGGGATGTTTGCTTAGGCTGTATTTGTTCCCTAATTAGCATATATAGTCTTCCATTACTAAAAAATGGAAGTGGCCATAATGGCTGTATTTTCAAAAGCTTAATTGATCCAAATCAACTTTCAGGTTCATAGCCAGATGAAACTCTCGTGTTTGTGCCTGAAAACAAGCTGTTTTCAAGTGGAACAAAACGAGTGACCCAATGGGAACAGCATCCTCTGTTTTGTGTCATTTAAACTCAGCAAGGTACTGCTCGAGCAAGGCACCAGGAAGGAGAGCTGGGAGGCTGAGCAGAGAGGGAACCCACCACCCCTCAAAACAGGCTGGTGCTGGTCCAGCACAGGATCCATCAACTTCCCAAGAAGGTGTTTAAGGGCTCCAGGCAGACTGCATCAGAGCTGAGGCATGCCCTTCATTCACAAGTGGCAAAAACCATGAGATTTTTCCCAAACTTCTTTTCTACTTAATTACCTTTCCAGGTCTCTCTGGGACTGGTTCAGCTCCTGGGGTTTTCTGGCTGCAGAGACTTGGCAGTGCCTTGGCTTCCCCTCCATGCACCTCCTTACAGAGTGGCTTTGTGTCGGCCGGTCCCTCCTTGTGCTGTGAGCACATGTTCAGAGTGAAGGGGTTGATTTCTGGGGCTGTGGTTTAGCTTTCTAATGATGCGTGAATGCTGGGGGCAATTTGTACTTTTGTTTTTATAAATAGATGTTCTGTTTCCTTGGATTTCTGGTGGTGTGAGGTTTAGCACATTCATTACTCTCAGCATTTTAGGACCAAAAAAAAAAAGAAAAATAATAATCAGACAGTTCATGATTTTTCTTAACAGCATCCAGGGGAAAGAAAGCAACTTCCTCCTCCTCCCCATCCCCACCAAAGCAACAGTGATTCAAAACATGAGGGCTGAGTGAGCAAAGTCATAGCATTTCAAGAGCAACACCAGTAGCAAAGTCTACAATTCTTCCCCTGTGACTGAAAAGGCAGTGAAAAAAGGTCTGGGACCAGCTGTACCATCTAAAATGTACATGAATTCAGGGTGATCATTACCAAAACAGCGTTATCAGCTTTAGTCTGAGATGAATTTGTTCAGCACACCAGTTCTGCTGCCCCTCATTTAACCCTGCATATATTTCACGCTGTTTGGGAACCATCCATGTCTAAAAAAGGATTCACCACACACATTTAGAGTTAAGCGCATGCTTCAGTCCTCCCAAAACAGGGATTTCTTTAGGCACATAGAAACATTATGCAGAATGATCAGGGATGCAAATGCAAACTGAAGTGAAGCTGATTTCTTACTGATTTCAATACAATCAAAAATATAGATCATGCAGTAAGACAGAAGTGACAGTTTCATTCATTAGCATATGGCTAATTAGCACATTAGCATTTTTGCCAATGATGTATAGGGGAGGCAGGAGACGGGATAAAACTCTCATCGTTAGGAGGAGAATTATTTTTGATCATGTCTAGTATAAAGCATTTTATCAGATACAGCTAGGGATTAACATGCAATGGGTGCCTTTTGGTTGCCTTCACATGCCAAAAGTGCAAGGAATGTCCTAGGGCTCCTTCGTATTTCCCTTCTCTTCATTTTATATTTCAGAGACGCTCCTTCCTATCTGAGCACTGCAGCCATACAGAGGCTGAAATTCTGCAATACCCTGCCTTTTGTTATGTGAGGTTCAGAAATGCTAAAGCAACTCCTAAAAGAGCCAGGAGCTTTCTATGCTGTGAAATCGCACTGCAACCAAAGAGTTGAGCTGCTGCTGAGCTGTCTAAGTGTTTGGATATTTCTGGGAAAAACTCTGTTCTTAATATACAGTGGTTTAACATTAGCCATGCGTTGGGCTCTCCTGGCATCCTGCTTCCACGAACCTCACAGCTCTGCTGGGCAGTGCCTCCCCTTGCAGGGTGAGAGGAGGGCACACTGTCCCTGTTCCTCGCTGATTGAGGACAGCAGTCGGGAGGCCTGCTGCTCATCAGCATTGCCCCACAAATTAACTGCAGTTAAGGTCAAGTGGTTTTGGAAAATATGAAGACCATCAAGCCAGCTGTCTGAGCAGGCAGTGAGCTTCCACCGTAAGGAAACCACAAACAAAATCAAAGCAAACAATGCGCAGCCCTCTGACCAGGAGCTGGGAGTAGTTCTGTGAAGAAATAGAGAATTTTACTGAAATGGAGAAATTCAGATCATCATGAGGATGGGAAGCAACTGGATGGCACGTTTTGATGTACACTCTTCCCTCCGCGACTCGCAGAACGCTGTCCTGATCGCTTGGCGCCATCTCTGCTAGCTTCCTATGACCTTGATGGCATTGCAGATCTTGGCTTGACGCAGTCAGCAGATCCATAGCCTTCTCTGAAGCCCTCTGTAGTTGTGGGAGGCAAATTCTCTTTTCTCTAAGTAAAGTGGCACAGCATGTACAGGAACACACAAGAAGCAAGCCTTTCCTGGTGCATCAAAGCAGTGGAAGTCCTTCAATAAGCACACATTAGCCTGGGTCAAAGTCCTGGTGCCATGTGGGCGCAGAGGGATTCTCAGGGATGCCGAGGGACTGGCAAGGCACAGAGGCATAAAGGAAGGGGTACCTCTGCTGGAAAGGGGAGCGAGGTGCAAAACATGCAGGGTCTTTCTCAGCACTGTGAGATCAGAGCTGCAAGGTCATAATCAGAACTGTAATCCAAATTAGCCCTGGTGAGTGTTGCAGCAAGAAACAATGCAAAAAACTTGAATAAATTTTTCTGTTTCTCAGTAAAATAACCAGGACAATCCTGCCTGCTTAGCTTTGCATTCCCTCTCCTGCCTTACCACATCCAGCTTTTTCCCCAGATCTGGAAGCACTGCATGCTGTGGGCAGCCAAGATGTGGGGTGAGGGGCTCAGGCTGGGGGAATCTGATCACTGCCGGATTTTACCTAGCCTGTTTTGTTGCTGGGACACACGGCAGGCAAGCTACGTGTGGGCTGCAAGCTGGACTGCGTCATTCCTCAAGACACCGCAATCTTCCTGATTGCATGACTTCAACACAGCGCTGAAATCTTCACAATTTATGGGGATTTTGATGCAGCTGGCTTTTATACAGGGTTTCTTTTCTATATTTATTTCACATTTTACATGACTTTTTGCATTTTTTTTTTTTTAAATGAGTGGCTCCCTTTCTTGTAATGCAATGCTTTGTTTTTTTGCAATGCATCCAAGTAATCATAGGCCAAATGCTCCTCTCTGGAACAAAGGGAAAGAAATGCTATACATATCACACGATGGGCAAAGTCTCTGCAGCACGTCTGGGAACATTCCTTTGCCAGGGACCAAGCCAGCTCTTCAAATACACTTGGTGGGCCCTACACCGTAATTGCAACACACACACACAGACTCAGCAGCAGTGTGACCGTGGGCCTGTGGAATGAGTTGTGCTGCATTTCTTTTGCATTTTCTCACTCCTGACCTGTCTCTGACCTGGTAGGAATCTGGCATCTCACACTCCATCATCACATGTGGATTCTTCTGGCTGAGCTCTGGGCATGCCAGCTGGGTGTGCAGTGCATGGCTGGAGGATGTGGCCAGGCTAAGCCCACCTGCATGCCTTGATGGAGAGATACAGAGAAACTCCTCTCTGTCTTAAGATAAAAATCATGGCTCCAGCTATTTCCAGTGGTGGTTTTTTTTCCCATCAGTGCATGCTCTGGCAAGTGATCACTCCCTTAAGGTGCGGAGGGAACTGCAGTTGAGTGCTGGATGGAGGGGAAAATATCACATACACTTCTCTTGAGCTATGTTTTCCTTTCAGCAAGCACTGGTGGTTAGAATTGGGGGAAGAAGTGTATCTTTAGTCTGACACTGCCCACTGACTCTTTAATGAAGTACCCATTTTCTGCTGTTCTGTTGGTTAGGGGAGTAAGATATGCATCAAGCTCCTTAGTCCTGTCAAACAGATATGGCTTCAGGGCTATCAAAAAGGAAAAGTCAGATGCAGGAGGAATCTGAAAAGATACTTCATGCATTGGCTGTAGTTGTGCAATAGTTGCCAAGACAGTGATTTTGGGTTCAGAACACTCAATTGCAGTCTGCGTCTTGCATCTGTGGGGAAAAAGAGGAAAACACCCAGGAGGTTGCAGAAATAATAGAGATGAACGCACATAGGTTCTGGGACACATCAGCTCATTAAACCCTGAACTGTTCCCCGCATGGTTTCTACTTGCTTGCTTACATGGTTAGTTGCAACTTGCGTAACACCTCAAAGTCCCAAAGTGTTTAAAAACAGAAAATCCACAGAAGACAAGAATTCTTGGCTCCTGTGCAACATGAAATACTCTTTTTAGCATCCTGGAAAATATCCTGTCAACACTTCTATCTGACCCTGAATCTTGCTTTCGGTCCTGGAGTCCACCAGCTCTTCCTGAGTATTGAGTGCAGCATCTCTAAGGACCATACCTGATCGTTACCCCACTGCATACAGCCGGAGATGGAAAAAGTCCATGCAAACATACCCATAAAGGGAGGTATTTGCCATACATGGATACCTGGATCCTTTCAGCTCCTATGAAAGCCAGCAATAATGCAGTGTATTTCTGAATGTCATCTCTAGGACCTTCATCCCTTCGCTACTCTGCCTGTCTACCTATCTTTACCAACAGGTCTCTCCTGGACCATCAAACACTGTGCAGCAGTCAACATTTGCAAGCATGAGGCCTGCTGTCCACAAATAAGGTATTAAACTCCTTTTCTTTTTAAAAGTTAATGAGTTTTAATTTTACTGAGCTATAAAGCCACCTAATTGAAAAGCTTTCCACTTGGATGCGATTAACTTGTCAACCAGGAACTGTCACTGTTAGCTGAGTGGGAGATTTGCATGGATAGTTCTCATTAGAGCTAATGCAAATCATATGTGACAAGAGTACTCTTCAGAAGAGCTGGGTTAAAGAGCATGTGCAGTGAAAAAGTCATGGGATACTTGGGTGGAGACTGGGATTGCGTGATCTTTAGGTTGAATAAAGCTTTTCTGACAGATGTCCCACAACTCCTAGGATATGGACTAGGAACTCAGCAGCACAGCAAACATTTAATGTGCTCCTCACACCCTCTTCTCCTCAGGGGTTCTAACCACCATACGACCGTTTTTTGCCATCTGTAGTTGGTGATATCTGGAAGCTTAAGCTGCAGTGGCACAAGGTATACAAACACATCAGTCACTCCGTTCTCTCGGGAGTTCACAGTCCAAGATGTGGGCAGATGCAAGAAAAATGGAGGGGGAAAGGTGGCAAAGAAACAACAACCAACAAAAAACCAACAGACAAAACTCCAGGTATCAGTGATCATCAGCAATTATATTAATTATGTTTCACTGCTATTATACCTATGGACCTGTTCTAAGGGGAAAATTGGAGAAGGATGGCAAGTTTGATTACTACAGGGCTACCCATAGGGTGCAGAAACCTGGCAAGGAGCAGTTTGGAAGGTCCCCTCTCTGACATGACTGCGGTCACACAAGAGGCAGGAGCAAAGCAGAGATTGGCTTTCCTACCTTCTCAGTCCTGAATCAGTGCCTTAACAACTGATCCAGGTGCCGTTACTTCTAACACTGGAGTCTGAATGCAGGTGGTGAAACACACCCAGCACCTTTCTCCAGGACTACTTATCATTGGCAAAGAGTTGTCTCCAGTATGGGTTTGCTGTTCTGTTCATACCACTTCAACTGTGCTGTATCTGTCTCGTGACGAACCCTCTTGGCTGGTGTATGCACAGAGTCAAGCAGGGATGATGCACATGGCCTTCCTTTCAGCACACTGGAAAGCTTGAGGTCAAGACACAAATTGCTGGAGAATATTTTGAACAGGAACCCTCACGCACTCAGGTTTAGCAAAGGGAGGGAGAGTAGCAACGCCAGCATGAACCCCCCACCCCAGATGTCACTGGCAGTATCCTGCACACTATGCTCTGTCCTTTTGGCACAGCCAGTGGTCCTTCACCCCTGCTCCTGCCCGTTCATCCCTACTGAAAGCTACAGGACCTTTTCTCTTGCTGCTACTTGAATTTGCAAGTTTCTCTTTTCAGAGGCACAGGAGGTTGAAGGCAAACTTACAGACTTCCTTTCTCCTTCGTTTGGCTTCATCTCAGCCATGTAGGAAGAGAAACTTCCAATGTTGGCTTCTCTCCTCACTGACAAACTTCATTTAGGAAGGAGAGTGAAAAAAAGAGATGTGTAGCTCCTGTCCTTCTCATGATTCCTTGGTAAATACCATCAAAGCCTTGCCAGCAGACCCAGTGCTCTGATCTGCAACTGACTGTTGCTTTCTCCTTGCCTTAGTTTGTCACCAGGCATCTCACTTGAAAGGATGATCAAAGCTGAAGGACCAATAGTTTCTCCAGTCACCTCCTTGGATCCTCTCTCAAGTCAGAACTAAAGGTAACCAAAATGATATTTGCTGCTGGCATACACAAGTGTCCCAGACTGCAATCACTCCCAAAAACTTCTAGGTTTAAGCCCTTGTAAATGCACGGAAACGTCTTTCCATTCCTAAAATAAATGTATATTCTGAGGAAAAGGAGACTGCAGCGTGCCCATCACTGTAAGCATTTGTCCCTTGGCTGATGTCTCTTTCCCAAGGGAGACCACAAAACAGTACAGTGGTGGAAAACTGACATGTTGACAGTCAAATTAATTAATCCTGTCCTAGAACAAATTCTTGGTAAATGCTGTAATGAGCCAGCTAAGCATGTTGTCTACAGAGGAAACAATAAAAAAAAAAGGAGTTACAAAACAGACTCTCTTGCAAAATCCTTGCCCAGGAACTCCAAACCTGCAATAATCTTTGGCTCACACCACAAGAAAAGGTACCTCTGGCTTTATCTTTCACCCAACACTTCCCTCATTGCCAAGTATTTTAAAACCTCACAGCAATATACTTCATATGTCTCCCAGACCGACTGCAGGTCGGGGGGGGAAGGGGAGGGGAGGCAGGGAACTGAAGCAATTAGGCCAGCAGATGCCTAAATGCCATTTGCTCCGTGTACCTCAACCGTAGTTGAATTTTATCCCTGGAGCAAGACTCCCTCTGACAGCTTCTCCATCTGTTTGCATCTAAGAGTTCCCCAGCAGAGAAACCAGGTGTCCTATCTGAATGCTCACATGTAGTCAGCCACCACACTTTTAAAAACTGAGTATAAAACAAAACCAACAGAGCAAGCCGCAGTCCATCAGGTGCTATCTACCTCATTGCCTGGGGAAAATGGCTTCAGCATGTGCGACAGACATGAAGCTGTTTGTTCCCAAGGTCTCAGAGCCTGTAATAAGTGCCTTTCCCCCAGGCTGTCCTCCTCCCTGCTCCTTTCAACCACCAAAAAAGGGATGTACCTGCTTTCATTCACTTTAACATGCCTGAGCATATGCTGACAGTTGGTTCACTTGCTGTTGCCATTGGGACTGGCAGAGCTGGGGCTGCAACATGAGAATTGCACCAAATACATCAGGGAGTCAAACAGGAACCATATGGATGAAGTGTGGTATGGGCAGCATGAGAAAAACGGGGGATAAGTTTCACTGCTATTCAAGTCTGACCCTTAGCCTCTGCTATCATTTCTCACAGTCCTCCCCTGCTCCAAACCACCCTTCCAGCATCATGTTCCTTCGCCTTGCACAAGGCGCTGTTCACTGTAACGCTCCCTTGTATTCCTCTGATGAGATGGACCAGTGCTTCCCACCTCACAGATGACTGTGACCATGGGATGACCCAGCCTTTCCTCACTGTAGTGGCTGACAGACTGAAGAACTGCAAGAAAGCAAGGAAAGCTCCTTCTGCTGTATTAGTCTGCAGCACAGGACAAGTGGCTGCAATATTTTCCTTCCTACTGTGCTTACAAAACGTTGCCTGCTGCTAGGGAGCCAGGTGGAGAAGGCAGCTGCTGCGGGGTGACACATTGTGTCGCTGCAGCCCATGCATCCATCACTGAGGGAAGACAGGCCTGGGCAGTGCAAGTTAAACCCAGCAGAGATAGTAGTGCTGATATTAGTGAGTGGTAAATCAAGCCTTGGAATTCAGTCCTGCTTTACGCAGACCTGAGGCAATGCTCACATAAATCCGAAAGAGATTTACTCCTGGTCTCTGCTCCTTTAGTTTTAGCTCCACTGGGAGAGCAAAAGTAACTTTCACATTTAGGAATAAGTTAACAAAAACCCTTGCAGGTAGAGAAGGCAATTTCTTCTTCATATAATCAGCAGTGGAAGTGTCCAAAACATACCCAAGCATCAGCTAGTACAAGCCAAATACTCCTGCTGAAGTTAAGCGTTAGTCTGAACTTAAAATAAGTAGATAACACTGAGTTTGGCATAACAGCTGGACAGACAAAACTGACAGCAGACACAGTTAGTTGAATCTACATTAGCAGTGGTGCAAGAACCAGAGAAAAACCAGCTTGGACACCAGAGCCAGCTTGGATACCAGATCTCGGCTCCTCACAATATAGGTAGATGTACCCTCTTAAAAAGTCTTAAACACTTTTTTGCATCCGAACTGAAAAATGTAACTGTGAATCACTCCCAGTATCTCTCACTGGACCCTTTCAGCTACCACTTTGTAGGGCTGCTTGAAACTTTGTAAGGGGAAGCAAAGCAGTAAGAACCATCTTAAAAGTCACAAGAGACTAGAAGCCTGGAATTTTAGTGTCTCTGTTGCATTTTTGTTTTCTCTTTTTTCTTTTCTTTTAAAAGAGTCAAATGGACCCAATAGAACAGACTCCTTTCATGAGCTGTGGGTGACCCCTTTCCACCGGATGCAAGTTAGTCGCATAAACAGTGTCTCTTTCTCAGTTGTCACATCTTGGATGCTAGCCTAAATTCACACTGGGGAGTCTCTGGAAGAGCCACAGAGTGATCAGTGGCTTCTCAAATCCCAACCTAGCATCACCGGACCATTCCCAGTATTTGGAGCTCATGTTCATTTATCATAAGAGAAATGGGTCAACCTTCCCCCCTCCCTCCCCAGCCCATCAGGCTTCCAGCAGAAGTTTATAGAGACCTGATCAGGAAGACACTCTCTCCAACTTCAAGCTCTGTCTAAATTAGCCTCTTTCAAACCTGAAACTTGATAGTTACTATGCAATTTTCTTCTCTATTGTGGGCATTCACAGTGACAAAAAGTTTGGTTACAAATGTGGGATTTAGTTTGGTTTAAGAGAACAGTTTAGGAACTGGTTGAAGGGTGGAGAAGGATAAATAACTTCAGAATTCCACATAACTTCCTCTGGCCTCAAAAGATGTATTATTATTCCCCCATTGTCATAACAGATTTCTCCTTTAAAGTTCATTGAGATTTTGAGGCAGCTCCAACTGCAATAATTTTATTATTTAGCTGTTAAAAAGATGCTTTTGGCAGGTAGCCATTGGCTAGAAAAAGGAAGGGTAGATACGACTGGGAAAATGTTAACAAAAAACCCACCAGCCCTGCACATGAGAGGAGAGCAAGAAAAGCATCAAACTTGCTAGCACTTGGTTCTTTCTTGGCCTGTTTGGCAACCTTTCCAGCAGAAGTCATGCAGGGGACGAGACAAGACAGGAAGCTGTAAAAATCAAGAGACTAGTCTCGGTGCAGTTAGATGCTGGAGATGACTGAATGAATTATATGTTTTCATGTTTTTCCATGAGAACTTCAAGGGTCATCAGTGGTTCCTGCAAATTAATCTGTGCTCAGTGTGTTTGGAAGAGCTTGGCATTACTGATCTAAGACCAGAAAGAGGCTTTCTGACCCTGCTGGGATGTGCTGTTCTTAAGGGCACCATCATCAAATCATCAGCTACACAATGCCATGGTACAACAGGAGGCAGTGAAGCAACTTCAGCCCATGTGAGGTGAGATCCTGGCCCCACAGCCTGGCATACTTTAAATGCCAGTTTCCACTAAAAAGTGATAAAATCTGGAAACTTATCTTCAGCCAGCCTCCATTGGTAACAGAGACAAGCAGCTCTGCTGTACAAAACACGCACAAAATCCTCCAAACCCCATCCCCACTTGCCTGAATCCTAGCTGATGGATGGCCGATCCATCTTCTGTCTTTATGGGAAGATGGCCTGTGCACATGTGGTGAACATGTGGTGCAACTCCTACTACAAGCTTGCCACCTCCTCTTCACCTGAGCCCTGATAGGTGTCACAGCTCTGAAAACCTCCAAACTAGGTCTAGAAGCACCAGGACACATCCTTACCTTCTCTGTGTCCTAAACACATAACCTGTTTTTTTTTTTTTTTTTTTTTAATTCATGCATGAATCTGATGGTTCTTGCAAGGGGAAGAAAAAAGAGGAGAGTTGTAACAAAGAGATCAGGTCGTACACCAATATAAAGGGCTTGGGATAGCTTCTTATTCTGAAATGACGATCAAAAGCAAATTCAAGTTAACTTGGCTTTACTCCTTCCTTTCTGTCAAGTGCTGCTGTCTGTGGCTTCAAACTGTTTCCTGAGCAGTGAAAAGGAAATATACAGACTCCACGTAAAAGTTACGAAGAACCAGAATTGGAAGCAATGGAGCCTTAGTTTTTCAGTTTTTTTCAGAGTGATCTAGCCACATAAGAAAGAAAAGGCATGCTGAAAAGACAGAATAGCTCAACTTCTAAGAGCCACCCTTTGCAATGGATCTACAGGCAGGTCAGCCACAGCACTTAGAGCCAGCTCTTGTGGGCCTAAAAGACACTGAAGAACGATGATGTGCTGTAGCTCAAGCAACCACGGCTTTCAGTATCAGCTGTAAAGTACCTGGGTTCAATCCTAGCTACAAGCCTGCAACAAAGAAGAAAAACAGCTCCTGGCACAGAATGTTCAGTGTTTTTGACAAAATCTGTGAGGTTTTTTCCCTCCAGCTCAACATAGTCATGTTCTGGTTTCCTGAAATCCCAGCAGGCTACTCTAAGCCTCCAGCAGCTGGCTAAGAAGCATCTAGTATAAAGGAAATGCTGGAGGCACCTAAAATAGTTGTCTGCTTGACCACAGTCCTGTCAAACAGGAGTAGCATTTCAGTAACACTTCAAAGACTGCACTTATCACAAAGGCACTTCTTAAGAGGATCCCTCCTTCAGGGAATATTCATTCTCCTGTCCAAATCAGAACCCAGGAAGATGTAGAAGGAACCGGGGTATCAGAGAACCTCTCAGAGTGCCTCATTCAGTAATTTTATATGAACATGAGATGCCTCAGAGCACCTCATCTCATAGTTTTAAATCCTTAATTGGGGTAAGATTCCCATCACACCTCCCTCATCTGTTCCTTTTTTTTCCACCTGCCTTTTATTTTATTTCTGGCTCTTTATGGTCTCCCTTTCCAGCTGCTTACTATTATCACCTATGATTCTAATCCCTCCTTAACTGTTCACATAATCGCCCCTTTATTTGGGAACCTGGATTCATACCCTTTGATCCACAGGTTGTCCTTGTATTTCCTGATTTCAATTTGTTCCAGGGTCTCCAATGGTTTCCAATGTCCTGTAGTTCCCATTTGCTTTAGCCTGTCCTTCCTTCTCACAGCACAGAAATGAAGTAAATAATTAGCACCAGAGCACGTGTGATTGGTGTAGCCTCTCTGCTCAGAGATGGACTGTAGTTTGCAGTTGAATGTGCTGAATCCCCTCTCTCACATGTTACGGACAGACTGCAGCACCAGTTCTGCTTTAGTTGCCATGTGTCTTCTTACCACTTCATCTGTGCAAATACAGAGGCACATGGAGCGCTCTGAAACTCACTCCCAAATAATTTGTTGTGCAGAGTTTTGGCCATGTCAGAGTGACCATGAACCAGGGTGAAGTGTTTTGGTGTTAGGAACAAGTGCTCTGGTTCCATGCACCAAGTCTGTCTCTCCCTGCTCCTCCTGGCCCCACTTGCCTGTGGCACCAGTCCTGCCCATGGCTATCTGACTCACAGGTTTTGGGTAAACAGCTGTGCTTACCCCACCAGATCTCTTTTTCCCAACTCCGGACAGGCTCAAGACAGACATTTTTCTTCCAGGTTCAAACAGAACATTTTGATGGAACGCTTGTCCACTTTCATGCTTTTACCCCTTGACCACCACGTGCTGCTCTGTCACCAAGGTCTCAAAGATGTCAAGAGGCTAGGACTGTTGCTATCTCCCATTTTGGCCAAAAACTTCCACTGCCAGCCTTTTGTTTAGAAGATTTATTTGTTTCATAGCTCATAGCCAAACAGACCACTGTGGCAACCTACCCTGGCCTCATGTGTCACACAAACCAGAGGGCTTCATCTAGTAACCCCTGGATCAGGCACAATAGTTTACATCTGACTACAGCATACAACCCAGGAAGGCATCGGAGATACGACAACACCAGAGCAAGCAGAGCATGTTGATTCATCATGTGTGGTCTCCAAATGATGCTAGTAAAATAAAGACAAATGGAACTGCAACTTGGTGAAAAAATACCTAATGATACGTGATATGAAAATATTACAGTGAATGTTTCTAACCATGACTTTACAGACTCAAGAGAAAAGACAGACTAGTGAGAGGATCAGCATGTAGGGAATCTGATCTAGGCATCAACAGTGTAATCATTCTTAAATTGCCTTATGCATATGCCAAGAGCTACTGTACAGATGCCAAGCAGCTGATCGAAAGCTACAGCTCAGCAAAGACCACTGTACTATCTAAGCATAAATGAAAGGGAGAAAGAGATCAGTCCCTAAGACACAACAGAGTTTCACTGATGGTTCCTGTGGCTTCAGCCCCTCTGGCTGGCAAGGAGCCACATCAGATATATTTTAGAGTTTGCGTTTTCCTGATTATAATTTCTCCCTGTAATTGTTTTCAAATCTGTAGTCAAGAGCTTCGTCTTTAATTTGAGTAATACCCTCCCTCCTCTTTTCTCTTCACATTGAAAGTTCACCTAGCGTTAAAGTGCACTAAGATGAATGTGAAAAGGAACTAGGTATATTTCTTCTCACATCCAAATGAAGCAATTTTATTTTAGTGCAATCTAGGAGAAGCAAGGGAACAGTAAGAGCTGGAGATCACTTACCTTCCTTGCTATAGAATCAGTAGACTTCTTTTGACAGTCTTCTCCTGAAGTGATACATTCTTATGTCTTCACCATCTGGATAAAACTCACATCCAAAACTGTCTCCCCAAGGAGGTATTTATAGACTGGGAAAGTCTATTTTCTATCCTTATTTGCATACTCTCTCCCTTTTATTACATCTTCAATTGAGGATGGAATGTTGCTCCCTGGTATTATATGAAAGAATTAGTAAAGGCAACCATTTTTAAATGGCAGGTTGAGACAGACTGAAATCCTCCAATGTGGCCTGAATTAGATCCCACCAGACAGCTTAAAAGGAAGCGGGGTTAGCTAAACAGCAGCTGTAATGTAAAACATTGTTAAATATCAAGAAAGTTCTAAACTGGGGGGAATTGTTTTTCAGTGATGGTGTTAACTGGGAATCTCCAAACATTTGTGTTTTGTAACATGTAGATGTTTTCTTTAAGTGGGGAATTTCTAGTAGTCATTAATGTTAACATTTTTGTGTGATTAGGTAAAAAGCAAAATTATTCAGCCTGGAGATCTGAAGCAAGACAAGGTCATATCAGTTTCAGCTGGTCTTCCAACAACTTGTTCTAAATAACCAACTTTGATAGGAAACTGAACTGTACTTTGACAACTCTGTGAATGATTCATGATTTACCCATCTGATTCACTCCCATGTACAGTTCCTTTTGTTACCAGGATACATTCCACCTCTCAACAAATAAATGTGTCATTTCTCCTTTCAAAGGATATGATTCAGCTCAGCTTATCAGAATTATATCTTCTCTTGCAAATTAATATAATGCATATAAGCAGCCAAGAAAGTAGTTCAGTTCAGGTTTGGGTGATTGCTCTCTCCAGCTGAGGGAAGAGGTGGGAAACAGAGGATCTGAGAGGGACATCACTGCATAATGAGAAGCCATCAAATCAGTCTTCATATTTTATGCTGTGGGTCTCTGAGAGACATTCAAGTCATTGAGCCAGACTTTGAGAGATGACGGAGACATTGATTTGTTGTTACAAAGTCCTTTTGCATTGCTTTAGGTATTAAAGCCTCCTACCAGGAAACATAACTGCTTGGTGTAAAGCCTCTGCACTAGCTCTGATCACAGCTCCTCTGATATGTGAAGGATCCTTGAGCTCAGCCTGAGAGGAAAACACACAGGAAAGTTTCATTGGCAGAACTCAACCTCTACCAGGTTCTTGGGCTTCTGGAATGAAGCACAAGTGAGAGAAACCGCAGTTTTGGCTGTATCTCTTCTGTTACGTGAATCTGTCAGCAAATATGGTCATCATTCTCTTCCAGCAGCCACCAAGGTTATTCAAACCCATCCAGGAAAGAACATTTTCTGTACAGTCTCCTCATGAGATCATCCCTCCAGGAGAGCACTGGTGCTTCCTGTGGGTTCTGGTTAGGGCCCACTGCATGCAGCCTGGAGACTCAGCCAGCACTGCAAGCCCAGAGCCACCCCGTCACCCCAGGAGAGGGACTGCCATTTTGGCACCCTGTTCAAGGTATCATTCAAAGTTTTTTTCATTAAGCAGTTTTGTTAGGTGGTTCAGAGTTTGCTTTTTCCAAACCAAGTGATGAGTACTCTTTTAAAGCCATTGCAGCAAGGTGTAGCAGGTATGAAGCTGTTTGCAGGGCAGTGGTGGAGCTTGGTGTGGGTATTCACATGAGCTGACTCCAGTTCTTCTATGCTTCTAGCCATCTTTACATTTTGCACTGGGGCAATGCCTGTGAAAACACATTCACGGTCCATAAACAGCAGCTGTATACACCACAAACGATGCAGGGAAACTGAACTAGGGCCCTCGCCTGCCAGCTTTAATCTCATGACAATTTCTTCAGTTTTCTACTCTATGGACAGACAAAATTGAAAGTGTTTGCAGAAGGAAGAAGGACACAAAAGCCACCAAGAGAAACAAAGCCTTCTGGTCTGTTTCTGGTTCACTTTGCAGAGAACCTCCAAGCATGTTGAGCATCAGAAAGGCAACAGGGTAAAGTTATACCAAAAATATTCCGTATACCTACTGCTACGTCACATTCTGCACAGCTACAGAAGAAGCAGTTGGATGTATCCTGCCCACAGGACACACAGTTTTTAGCAAAATACTTTTTGTAGAAGCCTTATTATCTCCAGCAGTATCCAAGCAACAGAGGACAAAACTTTAATAAGATATGTGAAGGCTTCCAACAAAGAGCCACTCTGACACAAAAGCAATGAAAGATTAAGATACAGAGGAGGAGGATTTTTCACAGAGAAACAGGAAAGAGAGAAAAGAAAACACTGTCCAACTGTAGAGAGCATCAGCTGAGAAGCCAGAGAGCTGCCACAGCATGAGGAGACTTAGGCTGGGTTCCTGATGCTGGTGTGCATGCTCTCAAGTTCATCTCTGAGGAGTCACTCCAAGGCAATCCATCACCTCAGAACATGTGTAGATCTGGACTTTTGCAGCTTTTTGCTATTCTAACCCACACATACTTTCAGCACACCACTAACGTGGAGACATGCATGAGTTTCACTGTTATCCTAAAACTGGAAAACAAAACTCAGATGGAATTTCCCAGCCAGACACTTGATTTCCCAGTATTTTCTGTTTCTTCTCAAGCAGGCTGCACTCTCATGGCTTGCTTATCTTAACCAAACCCTTCTCACAAGCTGCTGGTACTGGACTCTGTAGTGAGGTAACTTCCATCGTATGAATTCCTAAACAGAGTCATAAATGAACAAGATATTAATTCCATCCTCTCAGAAGAAGTATTTTAGTTTCTATCCTACTGCAAAAACACCTCTGGAAATTTCCAGAGAGGATACTACGGGTGACACTCAGCAGTCAACAGTCATGCCTTCGGTTTTAGTGACGGTCAGATGCCAAAGCGTTTCAAAGCTGATGCAAAAGTAAACCCACTCTAGCCAGAACCCTGCAAAATTCATTAAGTGCTCTGGGAGTGGAGATGATCAACATAGAACACCCTCAAAGTCATACAACACCAGGGTCACCAGCATGCTTTCACCTCTCACTAACCTGATGTATATAGCACATGAAACCCAGAATGCTGTGCCATCAGCTTTGCACGTATGCTCATGTCACCTGATGTCAAAGTGCTGTGTTGGTGGTAGAGTGAGGCACTCAGAAGCTGGAAACACCTGATCCAAGCTTATCTGGGCAGCCATAATTTAGCTTCCTATGTAGTCTTTGTGGTAAACACCGGGAGTTATGTTACTAAAGCACATGTATCAAAGCACATGTGCAAAATTATAGTGGCAACTATAAATCTGGCATTTCCTTGCATTTGAATACTTGACTTAACCTACACAAATTTCATTGTTTCCTTAGTTTCCTTGTAGGGAGTGGGGGAGTGTAATTTAGCAATTAAAAGCAACAGTGTGCTAGAAGCTCATATTATTAGCAATGTGTGAACTTGGATCCTCCACTGGCACCCCTCATACTACTTGCCCAGATGAGATAGGATCCTGTATTGAGGTTCTTTGTTGTGGTCCATTCCCAGCCAGTGGACTCTGGAGGAGAGAGAAGTCCCCTCAGTGGACCAAAGGTGGGGGGCCTTTCACACATCCATACCTGCTGTTCCTAAAGTACAACGTGTCATTGTGTGTTTTTAAGGGCAAAAGCATAACAATACGGAGCTATTTCCATAGGCCTTCCATATCCTTTTGAGCCCTGCAAAGCAGAGGAAGGAAATGGCAAGTTTTGAAGGCAATTAACTGACACTGCGCATCACAGGATGAAGAAAGGATATTTCTCAAAGCCCAGGATCATACCTCTGCTGCATGGTCAAAATCTGCTTCAAGGAAAGTACTGAGAGGTGCAAGCAACTTTGGCTTTCCCTTCCACCATTCTGAGACGACACAGGTCCAAGTAGTTCTGTAGTGGAGCAGTCCGAGACCTGGAGCAGCACCTCAACCTCTACTGCACAGGTCCAGCACTCACTGAGATCACAGGGGTGATCTACAACCACCAGACACCTCCATCTGCCTTCTTTCCGTGCCCTCCAAAAGAGGAGACTGTGGGCTTCCTCTTGCATATGCTTTCAGTCATATTCTCCCAGGTCTGATATCGCAGCACAAGTAGCTGTGTCTAAGAAGGTTATCCTGGTCATTGCCTCTAGGTAATGCTGCCAATGGACAGTCCTCTTTTGGGGGCCAGGTTCCTGGCCTTACAAATGGGCTGTTGTTCCCTATAAAGACCTCGTAAGTACATCCCACCTACTTCAAGACAATGCCATAACTCTTGCACACGACTTTGAGCTTAATGGCCCCCACAGCATGAATATAATGAAAAAAAAAACCACCACACACACACACACACACAAACCACTTTCCTTCAGTTTCTTTTTTTAAACACGTGCAGCCCCACAGTGGCTACCTTTTCCAGATGACCATTTTTATGGGCTTAGAAAGAGTTCCTTCCTCTTCTGCCCCTGTTCCTTGAGCTGTGGGCTGGGGCAGACCAGACCCATCTCACAGGGGCATGGTTCTCATTTCCTAGGCAGAGTCCGCATTAAACTACTCCTTCATGGTCTGGCTGCTCTGAAGAGTTCCAATTAGATGTCCATGCACGGACAGAACAGCAGGGCTGTTCCCTCTTGAGGAAGCTGTTACTAGAGCTGCAAGGGGAGAAACACTTCTGAGGGTGGTTGGGATTTGATTTTTAAGTGGCCATGGTTGTTTTTGAATAATGTCTCTGGGGTTTTCACACCTGCTCCCTAGTGCCAATTACACTGCTCTTTTTTTTTTTTTTTTTTTNNNNTTTTTTTTTTTTGTACAGAGCCATGGATTCAAGGCGCCTTCTTGCTGCAACTATCAGTGACCCTGGCTCAGGCTCCTTGCCGTTGGCATCACCTCCAACTCACCAAGGATACAGGCGGTGCTGCACACGTTGAACAGCCACAAGTGGATTTTCTTTGCTCACCCCCTCAAACTATCCTGGTCATAAAGCCTTTTCATCAGCATTTCCTGGGGCAGTGAAATGAAGGTTTCCTAATGTGTTTTCCTCATGTCCCACAGCACCACAGAGCCAGCCCCAGACTCCCAGCACTCATCACACTGCTTCAGACAAAGTCTTTGCTAGCTCCTTCTTTCCTTCATTCCCCAGGGATATATAATCTTCTGGCTGTGTTGTGGTTTGACACTGGTAGGTAGCTCAGCTTCACCACGCTGCCCTCTCACTCCCCCTCCACAGCAGAACAGGAGGAGAAAAAACAATCAAAAAAAGCTGGTGGGTTGAGATAAGGAAGGGAGATCACTCACCAGTTACCATCGCATGCAAAACAGACTCCTCATAGGGCTGCACATGGAGATCTGCTCTGCCATGGCACCCCACGAGCTGCACGGGGACGGCCTGCTCCACCATGGGCCTCTCCACAGGCTACAGGGGAACTTTTGCCCGGCACCTGGAGCACCTCCTGCCCTCCTGCTTCACCAGCTTCGGAGTCTGTGGGCTTGTTTCTCTCCCAGCTCCTTGCTCCTTTCTCCCAGCTGCTGTTGCACAGCAGTTTTTGCCATTCCTCGGCACGCTCTCCCCAAGGCGCAAGCAGCGTCTCTCACGGCCCAGCGCTGGCCAGCGGCGGGTCCCTTCTGGAGCCGGCTGGAGCTGGCTCTTCTCTCACCTGGGGCAGCTCCTGGGCTCTGCGCGCAGAGGCCCCCGCAGCCCCCCACTACCCAAACCTCACCGTGTAAACCCAATACAACCTGTAAAGTACTCCTATCTAGAGGAGCCCGCGGACAGCAGGAATAAATTCCTCACTGGAAGGGAAACATTCATGTCACTCCTTTGATTGTCATAGGCCCTGGGGAGTTGCAACAGGGCTTTAGTCTTGGAGGTAGCAAGACCTGACATCAGATTGCATGGAAACTAACTATGAAGGTTGCTTGCCCTGCTTTGAGCAAGGTGGGGACAAGAGGCCAAGAAACTCAGTCATAAATGACAAAAATTGTGCTGTAAAGTAGCTCAACCAGCATGAAATGAACTCATTAGTGAGAGAAAAAATTAAAGAAGAAAAATATCATAGAATTATACCTTGGGATCTTTTCCACTGGTGTAAAGGTTCAGTTACATCTGGTTGAACAGATGAACAGGCCCTCACAGGAATTTGAGTTTTCCCAGATCTCTGTTGCTATTAGAAATACCACACCTCAGCTCCCCATGGCTGTTGTTCCTGAGAGACATTCAGTAACATTCAGTGAGAACAGGGTACATTTCAAGTGTTCTTGGGTCTATTATAGTGACACAAAATAACAAACCAAGATTAGAGAATGGTATATTCCCAGGCATGGGTACACCAGGGCAGGCATCTTCCCACCATGTTGGGGTATAAATGGGGAGCCAAGGGGAAAAATACTTTGAATCCTTTGGGATTGCTTTTTCCTAAATCCTCTGACCTCCAGAAACCCATACAAGATTCTGTTCAGACTGGCTCTGTGACTCAGTGAATTGCTCCCTACTTGCATGATCCTTGCCCATTGAACTGCTTCAGACCTTACATGTGGGAAAAAAAAACCAGGATTGTAAAGGAAAGAGCTGGGCACACCAAGCTGCACATGAAGGAGAGAGAAGAAATGTTGAAATACCATTTCACCCTTTAATGCCTAAGATACACACACTCCTTTTCTCCCCCACATAGAGATTACTACAAAACATAGAAGTCTAAGGCAAATAATTGCCCAATTTGCAACGATTTTACGTGAGATTGGGCGCCTCCCTCCTCAGTCTCCTTTGAACACCCACCCTTGCACCTGGCCCCTGGCCCTGGGGAGCGCTGGAGCGGTTATGTTGTACTGTGAGACTACCAGCTGTCTCTGGCTCCTTCCTGCTCTGTGTCTCCTCTCCCCTCTCATTCCTTCACTGCAGCCTGCCACTGCTCTCTATCACAGGTGAGAGACTATGTGAACAACAGGGAGCAAGCTTGGGAGAATTATTTTTAAACCCATTAAGGGAGTCACCTAGAGTTTTATGGTGCTCTGGTTTTAAAGCTCTGGAGAGCCTGTATTTGATGTGTAACATACAGCCTGCAGGCATCATTTCACAAAGTATTCACCTTTTACCCCACGCTGCCATGCCGGTTGCCAGTTATCTAGCTTTACTTTGATGTCTCCCACGCTAACACTGACTATGCTGGTGGAAGAAATCTCAAGAGATACTTCATTATGAAAACAAGACCCAGAGATACAGCTGATGTCTTAAGATCATAAACATCCTACGGTGAACAGGGAAATATTCCAACTTCAAGTGCTCTTTGGCTTTTTTACTTTTCATCTCACCAATTTCATCCGGGAGCAATTTGCAGCAATGCTAATTGTATGTTTTCCCTGAGCTGTGCAAAGTTATAGGCCAATTATTTCTCTTCTACCCCTGTGATGCATGTGGATTGCTGAAAATGCTCTGAAAGAAGAAGGCAAATCTTTTTGTTCAGGCAACAAATCAGCACTGTTCCTTAAAGACAATGAAAAAGACATTATCAAAATATAAGCAAGGAAATACAAGGTAGAAGCAGCTTTATCCTGTCATTGATTTCATCAGAAAAAGAGTTAAGCTGATGTCCAACACTTCTGAAGATGAGGACACATGAAGGAACTTTGCTGCAAAGCGATGCATGAGTTTTCAGTCTGCCCTAAGGTAGGAGGCTCAGCATTACATTTGTTTCAGTGACCTCTCATGAATGTTGCAGTCACCTAGTCCTTAATAAACCTAAAATCAAGAGATATTTAAACTTATTTCTCGAAGAGATCCAGATGTGTTAAGGTAATGCACAATTAAGGCACTCAAACATCCTAAAGATGGGAAATAACCATGATTATGCACAGACTTGTGTTTGAGGACCCAGATCAATCTGTTTTTAAGATAAATAGGAATGTTCCAAAGATTTTTTCTCCTGTTACACCATTATTCGGGTCTTCCAATATACTTTCACACATTATTGTGTTATTAAAAATACAGAGTAGCTCCATACAAAATACCTATCAAAATGTGGAGGTTTCACACCAGCAGGTAGCTCAGCTCCACCACACTGCTCTCTCACACTTCCTCCTCAGAAGGACAGGGGAGAAAAAAAAAAATCAGAAAAGCACGTGGGTTGAGATAAGGATGGGAGATCACTCACCAGTTACTCATGGCCTCCTTCTTTCCTGCTGCTGTGTTGCAGCAGTTTGCCTTTCCTCAGCGCACTCTCCCCGAGGCGCAAGCAGTGTCCCTCACGGCCCAGCGCTGGCCAGCGGCGGGTCCCTTCTGGAGCCGGCTGGAGCTGGCTCTTCTCTCACCTGGGGCAGCTCCCGGGCTCTGCACACAGAGGCTCCTACAGCCCCCCGCCACCCAAACCTCACCGTGTAAATCCAATAAGGAGAGGCATGGCAGTTTGTTCGGCTCTCTATGGTCTTTTATTTCAGAGTTAATTGTGTCTGCTGCCTTTATAATTCCAAAATGTTGAGATTCTCACAATTCAGCTTTCTGTGTATAAGTTACAATTCTTCTGAATAACCAGAATATAATTTTATCAACATCAAATGTTTAGAAAGGCTGCATGTTCCCATCTTAGAACCCTTTGGGACTCAAAAATTGGTTCCATCTTTAGAGAAGATTAGATTTGTAAAATGCAGGTGTACTCATAGAATTAGCTAGGATATCCACCCTGTTTCAAATTTTAAGTTTGAAGAAGGTAATCATGGGGCTTTGCACAAAACTAGGAAGCTGATTCATTACTTTAAGAAGTTCAGCTCTGCTTCAGGTACAGATTCAGAATTTTAGTCTACATAGCTAAGTGATGGAAAAAGGACAGATAAGTGTTGTGAACACTAGATACTACACCCAATGTGCTTCTAGCATTTCCTAATATAAGTGCTGCCAGGGCTGGGAGGACACTTATTAAAGGAAAGTTTTAAATGTGACCATTAATATATAAAGTGTAGCAGTCAAGACAGAAAAGTCCAGGCAGAATACTGGCACAATACAAAAAGACAGTGGAAGTACTAGAAATGCATCATCTTGCATGATACTGAAGGTCACTAGAAATGCATGTTCTTGAGTGATGGTGAAAACTGTGACATGGGGCTGCTGCAGTTATTTCTGTGTTACAGAACCATATGAGGATATCACATCATCTTTCAAGTTTTCATACCTCTTGCAATGTCTCATAAGTCTACCATGAGATTTGTGAACTAGTGTCTCCCAAAACTGTTTCTTGAGTTATAGTAAGTGTCCAGAACTACTCTGGCTTGCAGCAAAAGCAAGCCTAATGGATTCTTATGATTGGTAGAGAAATAGGGTCCAGATAGGCATGGAGTCACCCAGGACAGGGGTTTGGCAAGGCCAGCTGAGGTAGAAACTAGAGAAAATAAAAAGTTGTCATGCAGTGCAGTAAGTGCACTAATCTTTCTCCAAGTTGTCCCCAGACATCCCTGATTCCCATCACATTGCAGCATGATTGTCTAGGGAATAGAAAAAAACATGCAGAGTCCTATTTTCACTATGGACACAAGCTACTTACTGGAAAGCAGTCCTACTGGGAGCAAATAGCATGCAGTTATAGTGACAGGCAAACAAACTGCCCAATACAGCACTAAAGAAGGATGATAGCAGTATATAATAAAATATTATAACTAATATTAGTACATTCCATATTTATTAATATCACATACAATTAACACAAAACCAACAACTGCCTTCTTCAAACTCATACTCTGTCTACAGCCTCTGTACGTTAGTGCCCTTAAATCCAGATGCCAAGTTAATATGCCCACCCCCAGACTCCCACAATTTCAAACACCAAGGCTTTTCTCCTCCATGCCTCACTACCAATTTCCTTGAGACTTTTCTTATAGAGGAGAAATATTTGACCACAAGAGCTTGCTAACATTACTCATCTATGATAGGGCAACCCATCCTATTTACACTGAGTTCACAGTCACCAGTTGCTTCCAAGCTCAAACCTTCAAAGATGCCAGACTCCTTGTCTCAAAAAATGGACCCTTTTTTCTCCCAAGGATGAATTTTCTGTCACCTTCTCCTTCCCAAGGAAGGCAGACACACACCTTTTGCCCTGACAGAATGTTTGTACTGCACCTAACACAGCTGAACTCTAACACCAGAGATGATATACACACAGAGGAGTAACCAGCTGTGCAAAGATTTGATAGGATATAGGATGCTTTAAAAAGTACAAGGCTGAAATGCCTGTGCTGTAAACAAACAGCACCAGGAGAGGAAGACAGGCCCAGATTCGAAAAACTTCAACACTTGCCCAATGTCAAAGAGAGAAGCAGATCTGAATTTTCATGAGAAAAGCAAACCTAACACCTACTTATCAGTCCTGAATAGAAAGTGTTCTGCATTTCTTTCGCATGGAGAAAGCAACTGATCTTGCCTGTGAGTCATAGTGTCAGATTCTGCTGAAACAGCTGAAAATACACGGAGCTGGTAAATAATACCATCCTACCATAATGACAACAAAAGTGGTGTCGTGGCAATAATAAGGCTTTAAAGCTACAATAGAGAAAGAGATTTTTGTGCCAAAGCCGCCTTCTACTTCTACTACAATGGCACAGAGATTGAGGCCCTGTTATACTGGGTGGATGGCAAAATGTTTATACTGGTATGGACGGTAAAAGCAATCCCTACTGCAGAGGTAAAGAGGAAAAGAACATCTCACATGCATTCCTGCATCTGTGGCCGCCAGTCATAGCTGAAAGACACAACCTCCATGCACAAATTACCAAAGAATCGTACAATCATTTAGGCTGAAAAAGACCTTAAAGATCACCAAGTTCAACCGTCTACCTGACCTATTGAGTCCCATCACTAAGCCATGTCCCTTAGTGCCATGTCCACACATCTGTTAAATAACTGTAGGGATGGGGACTCTACCACTTCCCTGGGCAGCCTGTTCCAATGCTTGATCACCCTCTCCAAGAAGAAATTCTTCCTAATATGCAATCTAAACCTCCCTTGGTGCAACTTGAGACCGTTTCCTTGAATCCTATCACTTGTCACCTGAGAAAAGAGACCGACATAGGCTTTTATGCTTGGATGAAACCTAGATGTCCAACTTTAACTAGAGGCCTGTCTTACACGTAAATAAACCAAGGTGATTTGAATCCCAGCCCAGCTGAGGTGCCCGAGGTCACAAAGCAGGTTAGTGTCACAGGTCTCAACGAAAGCATAGCATCTTTCGATCCTAGACCATGACCTCAGTGGGACAAGGAGGCCTCTCAAGACAAAAATGCCATCAGGTCTGCTGATCAGACCTCTGAGGAGTCACGTTTGTGTTGCAATACCAATCAGTACCATTACAACATGAATTCTTGCTGCATTGCAATGCTCTATTGGCTATTATATGTGATCCAGCAGAATAGAGACCAAAGTAGGCCATCTGTTTGGAGGGTAAGGGAAGGGAGCATGTGTACTACACCCCCCCCACACGCCCCACACCACTCCACACCCCATTTCAACTGGGAGAACCTCTCCAAGTGAGAGATCACATTCTCCAGCTACATTGGTGTGACGCTGTTGAATCCAGTGATGATGTGATGATGTGCATTTCAGGCAAATGCACCACCATGGGGCCCTGGTAATTCCTTGGCATGTCCATTAAGACCACAAATCCATTGCTTCTCTGCTGTGATGACTCACTGCAAAATGAAGCAGCCAGCCAGGTTCAGAGAAATGATTTGGAGGTGAAAAGCTCTTTAACCTGTTTTGAAAACTCCACAGTCCTAAACCGCGCCATCTGAGATACAATATTTATGTACAGCTTATAGATCACAATAAAATCAACTAGGCAAAAGACCTATCAGCTCTTTTATGTATACTTGGCAAAATTACAAGATTTCCCTGGGATCTTTTACTTTCCTGTAAATTCCAAGAGCCACATTTAAAAGTGAATTGGCAGATGCTTTTTTTATAGTAAGGAAATTTGTTTTGCTTCAGCAATAGACAAATATCTTCAGCCATAAACAATGAAAGGGAAGGTAGATTTCCACTGAAGCCAGCCGTAGTAGGCTAGCAGTATCTTCATGCAGAAGGAAAAGTTGGATTATGTGGTAATCTACAAAGAAGGTCTGCAGAAAGCTGAATAACAATTTTTGTCCGGAAACGCAAAAGTGCAAACACTTTTGGAAGGCTATGGAATGTATTAGAAGTTGTAATCCTCCCAGCAGAACCTCAAAAGCCTTGGCTTGGTCTTCTCTTTTAAATTCAGAACTCGACAGCTATTTAAGCAGAACCACAAGTGGTAGAGGTGGAAAAGACCTAGGGATTATCTAATCTATTCCATGACTTAAACAGAGAATACTAAAACTGTGCTGCATAAGTGACGTAAAAATTCGTGCAGAAGAAAGAATCAACAAAGCTGATGCTGGAAGTCGAAGGAAGCACGTTCACTTTGACTTGAACCTCATTAATTAGTCTTTTAGCTTGAGTAGCTGCTGTGATGCTGTTCTTGACCGGAAGGATGATAGCTTTGTAATCAGTGCTGCTTCAAGGCTGCTGATGATTGCCCACACATGAAGAATTAATCTTTCCACATGGTGTCACCCACGGAGCAGGTTCCAAGCTAGGGAAAAAAAGGCAATGGTATTCATCCACAACCAAAACATACATCTTTAATGCTTTTATAGGAATGTTGCTTTGAGTCTTAAGAAGCAAACTGTCTATAAATCACATCATAAAATATATCCAGACTGATGGTTTACAGGAAAGCTCTGCACTGTCAAGGTTTTTCTTTTGTTGTAGTTGATTTGTTTTGTTTTGGTAATAATCCAGATTAAAAGAAGCAATTTTCTTCTGATGTTGGAGAAAGAACAGTTTATTGTGTGTGGATTAAAAATCTTGCTCCCAGTTTAAATATTTGAAGTTCTATCAGCCACTGGCAACTGAATTCCACCACCATCCCATCCTTATTTTATTGGATTAATATCTGTGCTTTGCAGGTCTGCTATAAAATGGTTCATAGTTTGCTGAACTTTTACCCTACTTCTTCCACAGAGTTGGATGCATGCAGGGAGGACAACTCAATGAAGTTACTGGTATACCAGTTAAGAAAAGATGATCTCAGTCTTGACTCATGTCTTAATAAGTCTTCTGAATAATGGCTTAAAGATAACATTCTCTTTTTCTTGTGGAGCAGGTAGCAGTAGGGGTGGATAGAAGAGGAAGAAAGTCATGCAGAAGGCCAGCCCTGACAGATCTTAATGGTGTAAGGGAAGAGCACAGAGATAACATCTCTCCGAACATCTATCTCTAAGGACTGTGCCCCTCTCTCAGCTACTTACACTTCCATAAATACCTCTGCAGAGGAATCATACTGTGACTACAGTGAAGAAAAGCCATGGAATGAAGTAATAGTAACAGGAAGTAGAGTGAGATCAAGTAAAGATTCATACACAGTTAGAAATCCATTCAATACCTGGCTGCTGTTGAGCGACAGGTCACAGTGACTGGTGGACAAGGGAAGTCCACGCAACCCTGTGTTGCCACCAGCTTGCAGAGCCTCACCAATGTCTTCCTTCTTGGATACACAAGCAACGTACCAAGAAAATCTCATTTCTTGTTCGATCCTTTTAAGTTCTTGGTGGCCTAAGGGAGATTTTTCCCCATGTGGGATTTTCTGTTCTCACAGATGACCTTGATGCTGGAGGATATTCCTTCATGTACACAACAAGCACGCATGAAACGAGACAAGTGTACCCACCCATCAGAGTAACATACAAATCAAAGGAAGAGAAAAAGTCTGCTTTTTGATCTATTTATTTCAAACTGGTCCCACCTAGGAGCCATAGGTTAAAATCCAAGGCCTTTTATGGCCATCTACGTTGGCCTGCAAGAAAACTTGGCTCCTCCCTCTGTTATGCTACTGCTCTAACGTGAACTTTGGCATCTTAGCACATGATCAGCTCATACTTATGGATCCTGGAAGGACTTAGCTTTTCTCTTGGATGTCCCACTGGTCCCACCAACATCTCTTCAGGAAAAGGGAGTCTTAACGCCACCCTGGAAGACGGTGAAGGCAGAGTCAACTTGTTGTCTCGGTCACTGCCTCATATGTTCAAAGGGGGAGTGAGGCTTTGTTTTCAAAGCAGGCTTTGGATGTGGTGAAACATGCTAGTCAGGTGGCAGAGGGGGCTTAGTTAAGACCACACGTTGCAGCAAAATGGCAGCCCATCACTGAAGCCTTCAGTGCCACTGAAACATCCTGAAATGGGGATCTTGAGGCTTTGGCTTTAACATCTGCACTAAATATGCAATGAACCAATGCTTTCACATACAGAATATCTGTAAACAGATGGCTACCACCTCTGGAGCATTCAGCAGTCCTTCCTCTGTCCTTGACTTCGCGTGCCAGTGTCCTTATCGAAACGAGTAATGACATATCCCCAGCTGGAACACAGGCTGTGTTGGCATCCAGCAGCCCAGATGCTTTGCTGAACTCTCCAAATCCCTCCAATCTGTAAGACTGTGCTGGAAAGATCAGGAGCAGATTTATCCTGAGATTTCTGGCACTCCTACTTCCAACCATGGCCGACAACTCCAAGAGAAATGCCTCTCTTTTATGTTTTGGCACTCCCAGTGTTGGCAGGATGCAGGAGGGAGGAAAACAAACCTGAGTCTTCCAGAAAGTCCATAAACAAACAAAGATTTCTTTTCAATATGGCTCTGAAGATGGCCAGAGATCTGGGAGGCAGAAGGCGGAGGGAGGATTATAGCCTCAGCATCACTAAGTGTTTCTTCCAAACACAAAACAAGTAAGAGCTTGCACCTCTCCTGTACATTACACCTGTGTGACATCCAGCTAGGACAACAAGGTGCTCTAACTGTGAGGGAGAGATCCCTTGAGAAGTGCACAAAATGTGCTTTCCTAGGGGTCTGCCTTGCCTGAGGGGCATTGGATAGTGCTGGTAAGCTGAGAAAACATGCTGCTTAGGCCACAAAAAAGAGGGACAGGCTTGGGCACATCACAACAGATCAGACCTCAGGAAGGTTATTCATTGCTAGGCTCCTGCAGTGCCATGCTGAGTGGTTTTGTCTGGGCTTCACATCTCCAGAGAGGGTGCTAACCTATTTGGCACCTGTCTGAAAGGAAGCTCTGATGAGACGTTAAATCTAGGCTCTGCTAGACCTCCTAAAAGAATCTGAGGACATTTTTAGCCCCTGTCCATGGGCAAGGCACCTGAGACAAGTGCTTTTCTGGACATGGAGGCATATCCAACAGCCCTGGTTGTGGACTGCTGGGTCACAGATGTAAATGGAGCAAATTGTACATTTTCACAGTAGCTCTTCAAGAAGGAATTTTTCCTGTTTTCCCTTTCCATATTGAGGTGGTCCAGTCGATAGCTGCTGTTCACTGAACTTTCACCGCAAGTGAAGCTGGACTTGGGGCTGTTACAGAGAGTACAGTGCCAGAAGAAACAGACAATTTTACCTGGACAGCTAAACCAAGAAATTAATGCTGTCATAATCCTGAGCATTGAGCTGCTTGACTTTTGTGAGTTGTACTGATGAAAACCTGCTGGCCCTAACCTTAATCCTAACCCTGTTGATAGCATTATTTTCTTTCAAATCTAAACAAATTAAACTGATTCACCATCACATACTGCCCAAGCAGCCCAAGAAAGTGCTACTATATAAACTGAGCTTAAATATATCCAAATTCTTTCTTTCTCAGAAATGGTCACACCAAATAGAACCAGTTGTTAAAAGATGATGTTTGCCACATTGATTTAAGAGAGAGTAAGGTCAGGCGATCACAATCTGAAACACACCGGTTTAGTAAAATGCTGCCTTCTGGCCAAGCATGCTATTTGGCTGCGGAGTCACTACTAGACAGATGTGATCTGAAAATAACCCAGTTGGTCAGATAACAAGAGTTCAGCTCCTAATCCCATCATTAATGAACAAGTAAGTCATGAATGAGTCACTTCTACCTCTCTGGCTTAATTTTCCTACTAATAAAAATTAATAACCTTTTCTTTTCTTTTCTTTTCTTTTCTTTTCTTTTCTTTTCTTTTCTTTTCTTTTCTTTTCTTTTCTTTTCTTTTCTTTTCTTTTCTTTTCTTTTCTTTTCTTTTCTTTTCTTTTCTTTTCATCTGCTTCACTATAATGTTCTGCAGACTGATTAATGAGGTGTTTTTCTGTGAAACAAGACAAAAGGATGCTGGTCCTGGGAACACTCTTGTGGACATGCTGCTGAAGAAGTGCATATTGTCCAGGGGTGATGCAGCAGAGAGGCTAGTAATTCAATTTACCACTGTACAGCCTGAGGGCATTATATTGCTCCTTCCCGCCCAGCCCTTTTTCCTTTTTGGACTGATTTTGTCGAAAACAGCTAGGGATTCCTCAGAAAGGCACCTCTTGCAAATTAATGAAAAAACACTATTTAGTAAGACTAACTCTGCAAAGGAGAGTGTTATTCTCTCCTTTGAAAGCTACATGAAATACAACATTCTGCTTGCTGATCCATTCTTTAGGTATGCATTTTCCTGGAAATGGATACATATATTTATATGTACACATATATTTACTTTAACATTAGCTTATTTCTACTCTCACTCCAGCACAACAGCTCAACTGGCTTTTTCTGCATTGCTCTTGGAAGCAGTTCACACAACATCACAAAGGGAATATTGCAAACTTCCGCAAAAGTTTCGCACGATCGATGGGGCTTGCTGTGGGAAGGGAAAGCACACATGTACCCAGTCTTCTGAAGCTTCGGCCACGTTTTCTGAGCCACAGAGCTGGATGCTGGTATAAATTAACATTTGTCCATTCCCAGATGTTCGTTCCGCCTTGTTGCGACACCTCTTACCTAGTTTCAGACTGACCTTGTGCTGGGCTTGAGTATGTTCACGAGTTTTTTAGTCATTGTTAAGAACAAGGAAAAAGAAACAAACATCTGGTTAGCAGAGCTGCCAAGTGCACATTCCTTCGTTGTTTTTCAACCTTTCAATCCCTTTGTTTTCTGCTTGAAATTCCGTTTGATAAACGTGTGGAGAGCCACAGGGCACTGATTAGATGAAATTCCAGTTCTGATCCACACCACTGCTCCACCAGCATTGACTCAGTGGAAGCACCACTGACATCCACAGGCCCCAAATGGCCAAAACCAGGAATAAGGCCCTGGTGAATCTATCCCAACTGTGTTTATGTGTGGAGGCCTGGTCCCACTCCCACTGAGGTCAATGGGAGATTTGCCACCAACTTCAATGGGAACAGGATGGGGCTTTAATGTCGTTACTGCACTGAAATGGTGTTCAAGTCCATCCTCTGCCAAGATGTGGGGTTCTCAGTTTCTATAGCTGTAATGGTTTTTAATTGGAAACAACGACTTTATTGAAACTTGGCCTGCGGTGCTGGCACAGCCTGACAGACCAGGTGGGGTTGTTCCAACAAAAGCTCATGAAATATCAAACTTAGGGAGCTCACGTGGCACAGCTTCACCTTCTTTACCTTTGCTGTACAAGCTTCAGCCTGCTGCACCTCCACATGGGAGCATCTTCTTCAGACCACAACTGCTCAGAACTGCATGAACTCAGCCCTGGTTCCAACCTGCCCAGCTATGGGCACCTCTCTACAGAAGCTAAGTTAAGGGAAGGAGCTGCCTTCGATTTCATCTTGATACACAGACCCTCCAGGCATTGATTCAGACCTAGGGCAGGCTGTACCACCTTCCAGAGACACCTGTCTTTTGCAGGAGCATACTAAAATAAAGCTAAATTTTCAGTTGAGGCCAGGAAACCAGGCACGAGAGCTCGGTGTGAAAAGAACCTTTGATTACTTTCAGAGAGTTATCATAGGGAGAAGGTAAGACACAAAAGGACTGCTGTGTTCTCTGTCAACGAGATGTCTTAACAAGGCATTGCATTAGCTGTTGCTTGGAATACCAAGCATCTGAGTCTTTTAAAAGCTTCCCTCTGTTTTTTATTTACATGTGAGTGAGTCTGTGTCCCTGAAAACCAGATTTGAAGATCATTAATCTGAGACGAAAAAGCAGGCAGACTTATGCAATGCTGTCCCACCCAGTTGTCAATCCTCACCAACCCCAATCTACGCACTGACTGACGCAGTGAAGCGGGATTGTACCGGACTGGAAAGCCTCTTATTTCCGTCAGAGATGCCAAATCTGCGGTGTGGCTTTATGATCCAAGTTGACACCGGCCATGAGAACAATTCTCTTTTTCTCCCCGCTGGTCACTTTCATAAACGCCAAGTTTGGGGCAACACAATGTACGGCATTTCCAGCAAACCGCACAGTGATCTCATTTGCTCTGCCAGGTGTTTTTGTTTGTTTGTTTGTTTGTATGTTTTTTTTTAAATGCTTTTTCTTTCAGACATATATTTTAGATTAAAAAATAATAATCATACAATCTCTCAGGAAATCAGAACTTCAAAACCAGGATGCAAAGAAGCATGGCCCGGTGGAGACTTGATCAGGCAGAATATAAAGCCCTGCAGCAACTTCTTGGACACCCTTTTTTGTGCTCTACACTCAGGCTTTGTATAGAATCACAGAATCACAAGGTTGGAAAGGACCTTCAAGATCATCTAGTCCAACCGTCATCCTATCACCAATACTACCCAATATACATGGACATTAAGACAAGTTACAGCTTTCAGGCCATACTCTGCCATCATGAATCATTTTCTTATCCAAGACCTTTCCAAGGGTTCCCTCATTCAAGGGAGCTACAGACTTAGGAGCTAATTTTTAATTTCACTTGTGAACATGTAGTCCTCATCCAGCTTTGACTCCAATTTTAAGTGATTTCTGAGTGAGGAAAATACAACCCAAAAGAGATCTATTGGCTGCCCTGTTCCTACACAGAGGAGATCTGAACATTATTGGTGAATTAGCTCAGAGAGCTGCCAATCTCATATCAGAGAAGAAAGTAATTTGGGGTGAGCTTGAGACTATAAATGCAGAAGGACCTTGGCATACTGGACTTGTGCTGGTATTTCATGAGCCTAAACAGCAATGCCCTTTTATGATCTGGAGGGAAGAACAATGCCACTCATACCTGGAAACTGCACAATATTTTTGTCAAGAAAGATAAGTACAGTGGAAGCTACTGGCAAGTTCAGTTTTGTGGAAGGAAAATTGTTAAAACTTTCCTAAGGTTTCTATTAGTTGAGTCCTACCAATTCAGAGTGGTTTAACAGCCTCTGCAAACCAGCTAAAATGCACTCATAAAATCTTTATTAAAGAAAAAGTTTTGGAAAGCCAATTTGACCAGGTCTTCTCCATATGAAGGGACTACATTCAAGCTTTGGAAATTCTGCTTCTGTTTTGTACAGATGCCCTCTCACTGACCCATAACTTCATTTAACTCTCCTCAAGAGGAAGAAAAGAATCCCTGCTAAAATTATTAGCTTTCACAAAGAATATTTTCTTTGAGGAAATGGCCAGCACACGTGCTTTGCTTTCTCAAAGGACTCCCGTGAATACAGCACTAACTCTCTACTCCTGAAGCTAGGAGACTCTTTTTCCCCCAAAGACAAACAGATATTAGTACCCTGCAATACTCTCTTGTCCATCCTGTTGCACTTCTCATGGAGATGCCACTGAGCTCAGTAGACAGACTTCCCCTGGTTTTCATGCTCTGTCTCTCACAGCTAATTTGGAGGCCTGTTGTCCCTTGGTCCCATATCTCACTTCTCTCAAACCGCCTTTTATTCTGCAGAAAATGAACTCCTAGGACTCAAGTATAGGGTGTTTGTTGGGAAGCAAAGACGTCTAATAGTTTTGGTTCTCTTTTCCTCAGCTGTCTGCCCGCCACCAAAAGAGTGCCACAATGTGGAAGATTTAGACCTGCAACACAGTGCCGGGATGTTTGCTGGAGACCACCACAGCCGCATAACATCTGTCCTAGCTTTTAGAGGGGAAAAACAAACCAGAATGAGTTTGTGCAACATGTAATCAAACACAGTTGCTCTAAAAGGTAAGGAAGAAGAGATTTGTGCTGTCCTCCTAGCATCCATCCAGGGCCCTATATCCCTAGACTCCGGCTAATGTGATCTTGTTCAGCTTCTTGGTTGTACTTTCTGCATGTAGCTGGAGGAGTTTCTTTTCCCCTTATGGAGGTTTGCTAACCATAAGAGTTGCAGAGAGTACAGAAATATTAACAGCAGTTGACAGAAGAGATCTCAGTGGGACACAGAGGCTTCTGGCTTACCACTCAGTGTACAGGCCCTTAGGATAATATATGTTATAATTATTATTACTTTCATTAAAATAAGAGGAGATGAGAGACCCATAAGGGGAGGAGAGCCTGAAATCATGCATACCTTTTTTATGACACCCAATGCAACCCATGCTCCTAGCCAAAGCACCCAGACAGTCTATCTCACCAAATTCAGCAGTAGTAGTGAAAAGAGACCTACAAGTTATTTGATAAAATGCCACATTATGAGGTATTGTAGCCTCAGACACAGGGGATTTCAAAGCTACTCCCAGGCCTGCTACAGCTGTTACTTGGAGTTGCTGCGTCTCAGTCCGTGTTCAGCTTGCTATTTTGGAGCATACAGAGATGCTCTCCAAACTAGGAAAATGATGCCCATTCTGAAGAAAGTAAGTTTCCTTTTTTTCAAGAATGGATTAAACAAAAAGTCTTCTCCATTTCCCCCCAGCGAGGGCTCTTTTCCCATGACACCGTAAGCTCAGTCAATTCAAATATTTCACCCTAAGACTGACTATGTTTTTAGTTGGAGTATCTGTTCCACTAAATAAACCCCATGACTACTGAAATGAAAGCAAGAAGCTAGAGGCTGCCCACCAAACCCCACCCTGTTCCTACCTCCTGATTTTTCAGGGATGCAGGTTTGAGAACAGTGACTCATGTCTTCTGCTGGCAGAGCCAAAGGGAAGAGAACTTTGGCAGCAAGATGAGTCAGGTTAGGCAGGGTGAACATCTGTCCATGGCTGAAGCAGGCTCAGCAAAACCACAACCTGTCATACTATGAGGAAGAGACAGCATTTTTCAGACTGTTACGATATTGACTCCAATGATTTCTAATTAAGCCTGTCACATCACCCAGCCAACATAGGTACAAAGCAAAGTGTCCCTGTTTCCTAGTATGGCCTAATGCAAACTGGATGATCGTGTATATATTCATGTTGCACCTTCCAATCATACTTCAGACAAGAAATCAGCATAAACCACAGGTTTCCCAAATGAAAGGACGTTCATTCATGCAGATGTCATCTCAGGCATTGCGAAACATAGCTTTCCCACTTCTTCCCAATGCTATGCAAGTACCATCACCCCCAAAGCAGCTGACTTTCTCCATCTTCAAAATGTTCCTCACCCTAACGTGTTCTTGGCAGCTCCACACAGAGAAGTCACACACATGCAACTGGCCTTGAGCAACACACAGTGTCACCTCCAGCACCTTGTCCAACTCACATTCTTCAGCACTGAGATGAAACATCTCAGAATCTGCAACAATGAATAGAAACATATTCGTCTTTCTGATCTGTCTTCCTCTAATCCACCAAGGAGTGTCCTATTGCCTATGACTGCCGGCTTGCTACCCGGTCCTCCCAGAACACATTAATCACTGTAAGTCATAATAAAGCTTTCTAATGATGAACAAACTACAGCTGTTATGAAAAAGCAAATGCTAAGCTAGCTTTTGTGGGCATATCATGTAAGAGTGCTACTATAGTGAACTTACCATTTTGATGCATGCAATTGACATTAATTAGCACAAACAGAAGTTTAGCTTTATGACTTTCAATATTTTCATTGTATCTGATATATAGGAGATGCTAAAGAACAATGCACTCAGTGAAAACTCCATTGATATCAGTGGGAGGCAACAGTTAGGCAATGACGTAAACTCTTCACCAGACTAGATTTTAACCCAAGTTGGTAACTTGAAATAGTCTCAAACCATTAACCCCACATGCCTTATCTTGACCTCCATGAGGGTCTCAGTTCTCCGCAGCAGCTGCACAAAGCCATGTACTGTAGAAATACCTATGCTTACCTTGGTAAAGGCGAGTTGGTTCATGTAGAGCTTGGAGTCATTAAAGTTAGGCTGTTCCTGATATGGACTTGCTCAGCTGTGACTGTACGACCTGTTGGTCTGAAAAGCAGCGCTAAGTAAAAGGCTGTGTTGAAAAGGCAGAGACAGAATGTGGGGACAGACTGCAGAGTCACAGATATCAGTGGAATCAAGGGAAAAATCAGGTTGAACGTTAAGAAACATCTACTAATAAGGATTGGAAAGCATTGAGTGAGGCTGCAATCACTGCCAGCCTCTAAGAACAGAAGAGACGTGTATTTTAGGACTGGAAAGGTGCTGCTGGTCATGCATTAGTGAAAGAAGAGGGATTGCATGACTTTCTGAAGTCCTCTGCAGCCACACTGTCCAGCGGACAAACACTCATATTTCTGGGATTTGGGGACTGGGGATTTTTTTTGTTTGTTTGTTTTGTTTGTGCAACATACCTGATTCTCTAGTGCTACTTCATTGCTTGTGACTGAAGTGTATGACTGTGACAAATACGAAACCCAATGTTCATCACTGTATTACTCCAGCAAAAGGACATGAACACAACACTGATTTCAGTCATTGTTTTAGACTATGGTTGCTAAATCTTAAGCCTTGGAGCAGGAACTCAGGCAGCCACAGGTAAGAACTGTTCTTCCCCTTTCCATTGCAGCTGGACAGGTGCGGGGAATATTTTTTAAAGTATCATGCTGATCATACTGGGATCACACCTACTAAACCAGCTGGTCAGGTTCATGTTAGGTTTAGCTGTGATGATCTGAAAAACATATCTGAAAAGTAATTTGTATTCATCATCTGAAATAAACATAACGTATTCCCATTCTCCCCCATACCTATACTTAAGCTTTTCACCTATGGTCTCTGCTCACACATCCTTTTGCAGAAAAGCTGTCCTAAAGGTTAAGCTAGTTGGAGAAATATATACTTTTGCATGTGGAGAAGACAGCTCTACCATGCTCCCCTCGGGACTCATTCATCACCCATTTTGGGGGCCAGCTGGGTCATGAAACTCAACAACCTGCCTAGGACTTGCAGTCACGCAGACTGAGGACAGCACCTTTCCTTCCCCTAGAAGCCAGCCTGGATGATGGTGGTTCAGATCTGACCTGCACATGTGAGGGCTGTTAAATAACACTGCTTCTCAGTTCTACTAGTAGGAGCTTAAACAGGGCTGGCTTTCATGAAAGCTAGACTGCTCTTTTATAAAGCCCTGTATCATGCAGGCTCTGGCTGCAAAATGCCTTTTTGCTACCTAAGACCTCCACTTCTCTGGGGCAGTAAAAAGTCAGATAAATAATCTACAAGATTAGAAAGTGCAAGGGGACAAATGAACCTGACTACAGAGTTTCTGCAGCTTTACTTCAATGCTAAGAGTTATCAAGAATGTGGCCAAATAATGAACCAGCACTGTTTTTTCAATTCTGCGTGTTTGTGTGTGTGTATGTGGACATGAGGAAGTTTTTTCTCTTTCATTGTGGGTTTCAGTGGTATTTCCATCAAAAAGGACAGTGCTTTGAAGCTGGAGGCTGGGTAAGTTCCTTAAGAACTGGGGGTGATTCCAGAATGCAATTATATTATTAGTACAAATAAAGCATGACATTTCCTACTACAGCACATCCAGAAGGAATTTTTACATAGTTTTTAAGACTCCAGAGTCACTTCAGCCCAATGCAGGCAGCCAGTCATGCAGGAATACCAGCTGCTCAGAAGAGCAAAGACTAGTTAAAAGAATGAAGTGTTTAAAATTTCATTTTTTAAAGAAGTGGTTTTTCTTTGTCTTGCTTCACTGATTTTCAGTGAGCTGAATAGATTAAGTTACTGCATCATGAACAACAGTTGAATTATGATCATGAACATTCTTTTCTTTGGTGAACTTGTAGAGAAAATGAATACCATTTTTTCACATACCTGAGGAATAGAAGTGCTTGTGGAGAGGAATCTTTCCCATAGGGAACCCTGGTGTACTTTGCAGTAGTATTTTATTAAGAGCTGGAGAGTTCAAGGGTCTCGCAAATGTAAGTTTTCAATTAGCTTTCCATTGTGTCCCAGTCTCTAAATACTCAACTAAACTTTAATCCAATCACTTGATTTGACTCCAAGCATGATTTATCTTTTAATCATCATCTGTTCAATGAGGGGGAAAAGAAAGCAAACCTGTTCTTGGCCCATCATGACTCATACATGAATTTACTGCGATCAGAGTTGTGTTTTCCTTTTGGCTGATGCCTTGGCAATTGCAAGCATTGGCTTAGGCTTTCTGTTTAGGTATGATCATTCCCACTCATTACCCACCCCCCACAAATGTTGAATAGCGCTGAATGTTTGTCCTTTATACCTTTTCCCACTGAGGCATGTGATTTTTTTTACAGTGTCTTGGTGTTTCATTAATCAAAAGTGTCTGCTATTTGACCTGTACTCACAATATAAAACCTGTTTTAAAAGGGGGACTCACTATTGAAGGGCATTTTCCTGGGAGGACATATTACAGAGAGAGCACAATGACAGCAAGACACAGACCAGCCAGTACCTTCTGGGCATCCACAAACAGCTCAACTGTTGACACTGGGTAATCGTGTTTCCTAGCAGACAGAGCGTAAGGACGTGCCTGATGAGATTTAATGCCTCCTCCATTTGGCTGGCTTGTTGACCTCCTGAGCTGCTGGTAACCATGGTGGGTCTCGGTTTCTTCGTCTGAAAGGGAGGCTTTCATGCAGCAGCTTTATAATATCGTTTATCCTTTCATAAGTTCTTCATAAAAGCTAAATGTTATATGGCCAACACAGCATATAGGCAAGCTCTCTGAAGGAACTGCATGCTGCCAGCTGTCCCGCTTGGAGCTGCAGCACTCGATGCACCAGCCATGGCTACGCCATTTTACAACATACCTCCAAGAAACATCCCAGCCACATGCTTTTGCCTTCTTGCAGTAGCCACAGTTAAATGCACCTCTCCAGGTAAAATAAGAAGCGGACCCAAGGTTTGCCTGTGAAAGGCATGAACTGCAGAGCCTTTGAGGTCTGAAAGTGTTGTGTAACATCTTCCCATACGTTATTATTCATGTCAGTGGCTTGTGCAACTCACAGTTCCAGTTTATAGTGGGGGCAGAATTTGCAAATACTGCTCTCATCACAATTCTCTGGCTGCCCAGAACTGTGAAGTAGCAGAACTCCCCAGAGCATACAGGTTTCTCAAGAGATTTCCCGTTTAAGTGTTCCTTGACAATTCATAATGGCTAGAGATTTCAGACAAATTCCTTGAGGCTGCCACTGACTCAAATTTCAATGCAAGGCTAATAGTGCTTGATAGCGTTCCCTGAATGCGAAGTTTTAGAAACAGAAGACTTCTTGAAAAGAAGTCTCAGGTTTTGTTTCTTTCTTTTTCTTTTTCTTTTTCTTTTTCTTTTTCTTTTTCTTTTTCTTTTTCTTTTTCTTTTTCTTTTTCTTTTTCTTCTTTTTCTTTCTTTCTTTTTCTTTTTCTTTTTCTTTTTCTTTTTCTTCTTTTTCTTTCTTTCTTTCTCCCTCTTTCTTTTTCTTCCTCTCTTTTTCCTTCTTCCTTCCTTCCCCTCTCTTTCTTTCCCTTTCTTTTTCTTTCTTTCTTTCTCTTTCTTTCTTTCTTTCTTTCTTCCTTTCTTTCTTTCTTTCTTTCTTCCTTTCTTTCTTTCTTTCTTTCTTCCTTTCTTTCTTTCTTTCTTTCTTCCTTTCTTTCTTTCTTTCTTTCTTCCTTTCTTTCTTTCTTTCTTTCTTCCTTTCTTTCTTTCTTTCTTTCTTCCTTTCTTTCTTTCTTTCTTTCTTCCTTTCTTTCTTTCTTTCTTTCTTCCTTTCTTTCTTTCTTTCTTTCTTCCTTTCTTTCTTTCTTTCTTTCTTCCTTTCTTTCTTTCTTTCTTTCTTCCTTTCTTTCTTTCTTTCTTTCTTCCTTTCTTTCTTTCTTTCTTTCTTCCTTTCTTTCTTTCTTTCTTTCTTTTTCTTTCTTTTTTCTTTTGACATTTCTAAGTTCAGAACATATAACCCCTACAGCATAAAAACAAATAGCCTCCCCAAATGCATTCAGATGAAAAAGAGAAGAAAGCTTTTTAAGCCAATGTCATGACCTAATTGACCAGTTCTGTTAGGCAGTAACAGCTACTTGTCTACAGGTTTCACAGGAGCAGCCATACCATGCCCGGCCAGAAGCCTGCCCTCTCCCAGCTCTAAAGTAGCCAGTACTGGCTGCTAATGGAAAGAGCACAGGAATCTGGTCATGTTAATAATTTCCCTGGCATCCTCACCCAGCTTTCAACAACCTGCAATTTAGGGACTTCTGGAACTGTGTCTTGTTCACACTGAGGTTGGAACTATTTCAAAACTCAAGGCATTTATCCTCCTGGGTTCGAGATGCAGCCTGAATGCGACCATGTGGTGTTAGCCTTGACAGCATAGGTAACACCTCTTTGGGGGTAGGTATGTAGAAAGAACCATGCATTTGCAGACATGCAGTTGCCCAAAACTTCAATAAATGGACCTGCTTGTCGTTTGCTGAATAAAGGCTCAAGTAAATAAACAGACCCAGCTTAGCAGACTGTTGGCCACTTGAGGGACTGCCAGAGAGGCTGTGGTCACCCTAAGTAACATTCATCTCCTGGAAGTTGGTGTAGAGGCTTTGTTCTCCCATTCATAATTGAAAACGAAAAATGAGTGCTACTGGAAAGCAATTCATCCCACCCCACTGCCCCCTTCTGATTTGCTGCCAGCATTGGTAACAGGAGCCCATTCAACCAGTTCAGGTGTCAACATCTCCTCTGTAGGCAGCTAAAGTTAGGCAAGATGACTTTGTGATCCAGCTTCCTGTGCTGTCCCTAGCTAACAGGCAGCGGTAATTAGGTGCCTCACTGGGAAAGTAGCACTGGATTGTGCTTCCTTGGTCTGTCTCTACTGGACCATTCCTACAGCTGCTTCTGTGCAGCCCAGAGGTGCTGCTGGCAGAGGTCCTGCCTGTGGTCTAATTCTTCAGAGTGGTTTTGCTATTGAGGATTGTGCCTTCTACCTCCAGAGGACCTGGTAATTAGTTCCCCAGTGTTGATCCATGTTTCAAATCTGAACTTTCAGACTGAGGCACTTGTCAGTAAATGCAGACATTGTAAGGTCTTTGGTTAGGAAATCAGATGTACACTTTCAGCAAAGACAATACTGGTCTATCAACCTTTGAAGATCCTTTGGTGGTCTGTCTCTTAGAGACTTTGAATGAAGAATGGATGTATCTTTTTAAAAACATGTATTTTTGCAACTAGAAAATCCCACTGGGCTTGGGGCCAAAGTTGCTGGGTAACAACCGAAGGCGTGTTTTATCGTGGCAATCAGAACAGAGGATCATAATGATTCCCTTCTGGCTTTAAATCCAATGAAAACTCACTTCTTGTTAATGCTGAAATCATAGAGCAGGAATTCACACTTGGAATACTACCCAAGAAGACTGGCAGCCACTGCAGCAGATCTGAGCACTTCACTGCTTTTACGGTGCGGGACTGCATTCGTGCTGCTGGGAATGGCTCTCAGATCTTTTACGTTGATGCTCGTTTGTTTGCCACTGCCTTTTTCTCTCACACAATCAAGAAATCATAACCTTCCTGGTCTGCAGCACTGCTCCTGAAAATAATGCCCCTCTTTATCATCACCGATTCAGCACAAGGAAGGAAGGGTGGGAAATGGTGACACTAAACTTATTTTTGACACAGAGTGATTCATCTGATCCAAATCTTCCCCAAGACTCCGGCTCCCTCCTCAATGCTGCGAGACACTTGCCTTTCACAAAGAGACTGCTGGCTATTCTCGTTGACCCAGCAATGACCTTCTGGAAAAGGAAAAAGGAGGAAATACCAAAAAACAGAGTGAGATCACCATCAGCTGAGTGTCCCTGAAAGGGCACCGTGATGCTGGTCCCCCCGAACCTCTCAGATAGGGCATGCAAGAGGAGTCTGACTGCAGAGCTGTGTCCTCGCCAGCCAAGCTCCGTAAACAGCCCATCCACATGGTTCCAAAACAGCTTTTTAAGACTTAATCTCTGCATTTGCCGTGGAGCTGAGGAAACCTCAGTGATGACAGCTGGTGTCTTCTACTTCATCCTAGCAGAGGTTGATTCAAGCCCCTTTCACAATGACTGGAGAGTCAGGATATATCTGCATGGGCACACATGCAAAGTAGCACAATGGGCCTCCTGCAGCCCTTTGGTTGTCCCTGGCTGCTCCTGTCTTTGTCTCCACGCAGATTTCGGAGACCATTTTCTCTTCAAGACCAATTTGTCAGCATGGTTGTGTGGCTGGCATCTGATCTTGTATTCAGATTTGTGATTTCCCTGTGCTGAATTCTAAGAGACATTTCTATAACTCAAAACAACCCACTGGCAAGTAAGCAAATAAATAAATAAGACTATTCTCTCCCCTGATGCAGCGTTGTGACAACGTGGTGTGACAGCTCTCCATTAAAAACAGGTTTTGTGTGTGCTCATTCAGTCCACTGTGTCCACAGCGGTGGTTGTGGAGCCATACTGTTTTTTCAGAGGGCAAAACTGCCTGCAGCTGCAGTTTCTGACAGGTTCATTTTCACCCACAGCCCATTCACTAACAAATGCACCTTCAGCAACATCACGATGGTGCTGCCACAGTTCAGTGGCTTCTTAGATTCTGGCTGAGTCAATCATGGCTACAAAGGGCTGAACTGGGTCCAAAGCACGTTTAAGGTGGCTGGTAGCAGCCAAGGAGAAGAACCTCCTGGCTGGAGAGCAGGGTTGAAGCATCTCACACACGTGGAGGTTTTCTGAAGCTATTGTTGCTGTTTTATAGTGCGAACATGTGCTGACTTCCCATAAAGCGGCAACAGCTGTCAGTCAAACAGACATCACTCTGTAAATCTGCCCCAGCAGCTCTGTTTTCAAGCCCAGGGTCTCCAGGCAGGTTTATGAGGTGCTGCCTGCATGATTAACTATTCCAGGGGACCACAGTGCAGGTGCAGTGAGCAGGGGGGGAGCAGGGCCACGGGCAGCTGGGAAGCAGGTCCCAGCCAGGGCCCTGCCACCAGCCATGCCAACCTGGACTTCATGCCCTGCTCTCTGGTCTGGTGCACAGTGAGGGCCTCAGGCTCCAAAATCCCACAAATATTACACATTAATGGGAAACATTATGAGATTTCTTACTGGGGTGTAAGCTGGTGATGTACAAGCATGAGTGTCCTCTCTGTCTCATTCTTTTGCTTGGGCCCAGGTGTGTCTTCTCATCAGTTCTATCCCTAGGGAAAGCAAAAACCCTAATGAAGAAGAAATTAGTCTCAGTACAAGTATGGGAGACAGAATCCTTGGGCTTTTTCATTTTTAATATATATTTTTTCTTTTTTCATTCAAACAAGACCATAAAAAATACAGATATGCAGGATTTCTTGTACCCAAAGAAAGGATGCCTGGTCTCCAGGAATGGATAACTCACCCTTTTAAAAAATGTTAGTGCATGTTTCCGAAGCCGCTTTCTGACAGTCACTTTGCAAAGAGGCTGAGCTATGTTTTCGTCAAGAAGAAAGAGGCAGAATGATTTTCTTAGTTCCTGAATGCCTGAGTGTTGACTGAACTCACTGAGGATTTTAAGGCATTTACCCATGAACGGGAGAGGGGTACTTAAAGTCACAGCTTTGACATATCTAAATAAAACCATTAATAACAGCATTAGTTATCATACAAATTGAAGTATTTCCTCTCCCTGGAGATACTTCTCACTGGCTACATAGACAGGGATATTCATGGGCACTATCTGTAAACCCTGGAGGCTGTCTTTTGTTAACTTTCCTGGGGTGTGTTTCAGGTGGCTGAGGAAGACACCGTGCAATGCAGGACAAGCAGTCTTCCTAAGGCCATCACACAAGGAACACCACTTTCCTTCAGAAGTTTCCATGAGCACTTCACATCCCTTGAGATCAAAACTGTACAGATAAGCATAGGCTAACGTGCATGTTGTGTCCCGAAGACAACCATTCACTCAGATAAGCAGCCACAGACCCCAGTGCAGTGACTTGGAGGAGGAACTATTTGGCAGCAACAGTGCAAAGGTCATCCCCGGACTCATAACATGCTCTGTGAAAAAGGGAAAACCACAAGTGACTGTTTTTATTAGAGAAAATACCTTCCTTCTCCTAAGGAGACTGGGATTAATTTTCTGTAACTTTGCAAACACCCTGCAGAAAAGCTAAAGTGACTGTGTTCACTTTTAAACACCAAAGACTTTGAAAGCAAAGACTATCTTGACTAGTTTACATTAATAAAGAAGTAAATCAAAGTTATATTAACAATCATTCACCATTGTCTTGCCCCCACATACTTAGACATCTGATCTTTCTATCCTGTGAATAATAAGGGTCCCGTTACCTTTTTCACTTAAAAGCAACATCCTGCGTATGCTATGAGGGTTTCATTTCACAATTATTCGAACATCTCAGAAATAGCCATTATCCCTTTGAAATTCTCTTGCTCTGGAAATCCTTGTTCTGCTTCTCATTACATCGTTACTTTTGCTCTTGTTTTACGTTAAAAAGAAGTACATTCCATTGTTAAGTGATAATACTTGCACTTTTTTTGCCTCCAGCACTTCACAGACAATGTGCCAAGTAGTTCAGGAACACCAAGCGTGGCACGTGGTTCAACAGAAGGTATAGGAACTTGGTGGTCTACCACTCTGCTGCAGCTGTAAAGACTCAACTCATCAATTACCAGGCCAGTTCAGGTCCTGCAGATCCCTCTGCATAGCTGTAGTTTGGCAGTGCCATTACTAATGTGTATCGAGTAAGACGCACTGCTGAGAGCTGCACTCTCCCACCTGGATAAAGCACTCCCCAAAATTTCTGGCCTCTTTCATCTCATTTTCTCTGTTCATTTGGGACCCAGTTCCCAGCTCTGCTTAAGAACACAGTGTCAGCTCTATGCAGCATTGGGTTGGATTAGCAGTGGTTACACAATGGACTTGTACTTTGGAGTCACCTAACTTGAAGTAGAGCATCTGGTTCTTTCTACTTTAGTTCTTTGTCCAGGCCAAGGCTTGACTTCCTTTATTAAGCAACTAAAGATGAAGGAAACATGCTCAAACTCAATTCCCAGCAAAAGAAATGCCATTTTGCCAGAACTGGGAGGTTTCGTTGATTCTTCCAAAATTATCATTCGAGGAGGTTTCCCAAACTGAATCTGAAATGTAGTCAATGGGTCAAGAAGGAGAGGGAAAGATCTATTTCCCAAATAACCTCAGAATACCCAGTTATCTCTGAGATACAGGTACAGAGTAAAAGCTTTCATCTACTAAAGCACTGTGAAGAAAAAAATACAAGCTGCAGTGGAAGTATTCCCTGAAAACAGATTTATACCCCAAACTCTATGAAATAGGCAAAATCTCAGAGCCTGCCATGGGTGAGTATGCTTAGATGATGGAGACAGATCAAACAAAACCTAGGCAAGTAGCTCCCAGCATAAGCAGGGAAAATTATGCAGGGAGACATGGATGCCCAGACCTGGCAGAATTCAAATTCAAATCTGCAGCTCCATTACATAACATAGACATAAACAGAGTTGCTGGCTCAAGAGCCTCCCTTAACTAAGCACTACTGATTAAAAATGGCCAGCAGCCAAATTTTATGTCTGGATCCCACTCAGTCAGAAAATGTTTTGTCGAAAATGGCTGTTGAGCAGATCTTGAAATTTTACCAAGATGTCATAATCAGCAGCACCCTTGTTCGACGTAGTACTGGTGCCACTTTGTTCACTGTTTGAGACTCCTTTACCATATTTTCCAGAAAAGTGCAAAACCAGTCCAATTAGTAGTACATTATGTCCCCCTCTGACATACCGAGTGTGAGAAACGTTGGGAGTTCAACAGGTCTGAAGCTGTGGTAAGGTTTGTTCGTGTGCGGGATGGGAACCTCCGCTTCTCTTCTGAGGCCTGACCTCTTTCATAGCTGACTTTCTAAGGGAAAATCTTTTCTTGCTTTTCTCTCCCTCTTCCCCTCCCCTCCCCCCACTTCTGCTTTGTCCAGAGTCTCTCCAAGAGAGCCAAATTCCCCTGAACATGCTAAAAGAAGGCTTGCTGGAACATCTGCTCTCCATCTGTGGAGCCAGACATATCCCCAGGCAACACTATTAGCAGTGATGGATCTGGAAGGGAACATTAAGCACTGAAGAAGCATCTGCTGAGAAAGAGGAACCCAGCACATAAAACCTAACCACGTTATTTGCCAAGCCTCCTTGTTTCTGCCCATTGCTCCCAGTGGACAACAACCATCTCCCCCAGAGCCCTGTTCAGGAGAAGACCTGCTATTCTCTTGCTGATTTAAGTATTTTCAAGCGTCTGACATTTGTGCCTAAGGTGGTCAAATGAGAACTACCAAGTGATCAGTTAAACAGTGACTGGTGAGCCGTAGAAGCATTCAAAAGGGAATCTGAAATCTGGGAACCGCAAAGCACCTATGGGAAGCCAAAAACATAACAGCAGTGCTGCAGAGGTGTTTGGGATAGAAGTGGTGCAATGTGCAGAGGTAAGGAGTTGAGGCAGGAAGGCTTCTCCATTGCCTGTTTTCTGCATAGCAGAGCCCAAATCTACTTACTAGCATGTAGAAAGGACTGCTGGGATCAGCACTGCCAATCATGGGGACTGTAGTAAGTCATTTCTTTTGAGACTGTTGCTTGTACACAACACTGGAAAATACAATGATATAGTTTAAAATAAAACATGGCAGGATGACCTCTGTATTGAATGGCCCAAGTTCAAGTCTCAGCTCTGCCACCTGTGACTGTGGCCATTTCTTTCACCTCTCCCGAGTACCTCCTGCTCTGTAACTGGCTTGTCCCTTGTTGTGATTCATTTGGAGCAGAGGCTGTCTGTCACTATGGGGTTTCACAGTACCAATACTTTGCCCTTGGGGTATGTCTGTATCCTGACAAATGATTTAGTTTGTGCAAAACTAATACCGACTTTGTGTCATGAGCTGACCAGAGAAAAATTCACTCTTGTCGTTTAGCCATTACTTACTCTGTCAGGTATTCACATCTTGCATTTCCCTTTTTTCAAGCAAATTTCCAGATAATGGGCTCTGTTTAGTTTGCACAAGGAGAAGAAATAAGAAGAAGGAAAAAAAAATAGTCCTAGTGTTTTATACACTGCAACTTTCTCAGGTCTCTTTGCAAAATCACACCTGCAGCCCATTGTCTACTGCTTTAATCTTCCTGGAGCAGGCAAAATTGCCATAAAGCATAGCACCAGAAATCTCAAGTTAGAAAGATTAATCATTAATAGCCTAGGCCTTATCTTAAAATAGATCCGTCTGTTCAAAAGACAAAGCTATCACATAGACTGTAACCTAGACACTGTTAAGAGATGGGGGGCATGATCATCCTTTTGGACCCACTGAAAATGTGGGTTATTTTCTGGTCTCTGGCTCATTGTCTGAAGCTACTGAGATCTGCACTTCCAGCTCTCCTGATCAGGAAGCTTTCTGTGGCTCATAAACTTCACACATCTCTTGAACCCTCACTCAGAAACAGGATGCAAGTCTGTGCATGAAGTCAAACATTTGATTAAGTGCATTGAAAAAAGTTCTTTGTGCCATGCTTCAGGGAAAACCTTCAGGCTTTCTCTAACTTAAAACATGTTTCTATTCCATTTATTTAAGTTCTTAAGATATCACTTAAACTACTTCTGAATGAATTTAAACATTGGCTTAAGTATTGAGGAAATCAAGAAGACCAAGTCACTCACTTACATTGCATACTTGCTTTAAAGTTCTGGTGGTGCTTAACACCTTTGATCCCATTTGTCCAGTGTCAAAGGGGGACAAATCACAGACTGTCATGATGGACAATTGCTACTGTCCTGGTTTCCAGCACTTCTCAATATGTGACCCACCTGTTCAAAAATTTTAGGACTGCACCATCGTGATTATTAGAGCTGCTGCAATTTCCCAGTGCTTAGTATGGTCTGAGACAGAGCACTAAATACCTACACCACCCATATGATGTGTAATTTAAGTGTGAATCAGAAAATGCAGCAAATGTGGTGGTGTTGGTTTGCTCAATGTGAAGTACCACTGTGTTCCATTTTAACACAGCAGTGCATCACACATATTTATCCCAACCAGTCTCCCAGTAGAAGCGTGAAAGATGCAACTGGCTTCTGCTGTCAAAGAGGGCAGAATCATATGTTTGTGACAGTATTATAATAGGGTTTTGTTTGTCCAGCTATAGGAGAATGTGGGGCTATTAACACTTAACCGGAAAGATAAAGGACTGTATTTTGTTTCTTCATCCATTCACTGCTTACCAAAACCAACAACAATAACAACAAAGTCCCAGCGCAAACCCTACTTTAAGTAGTAGGTGGAGAGATTGAACTTGTGTGCAAACTCAATAATTACTTCAATGGGTTTTCCAGGAGAAAGGCAATAGAAAATTTGTTCTCTCTTGTTAGATTCATTCATATTCTTTTGTAGTCAACAGTTAATAAAAAGAAAAGCATGTGTGCTAATTAGCTTTGAGTGAAGAAAAATAGGATCCTTCCCCTTCTGAGGAGCCAAGAAGTATTTAAATCATGAGTCTCACTTGGATTTGAAACTGGGTAAACTTTTGCTATAGTCTTCACCAAGGACACAATCAGGTCTCTCTGCCCCAACATGTCTTGAGGTGTGAGGGCACTAATGAAATTAGAATCTCATGTTCCTAACAACTAAGTTAGTCTGAAATCTGAAATATTTCCATTAACTTCCTTCAGGTCAGAGAATGGAGGAACCTTGTTACAGCTTCGAGCAGGAAGACTCCGCTTCCGAATTTCTCTTCTGGGACCAGGATGCCAACGCTGAGCTCCAGCTGGACGACCTCCTGCTGGACTACTCCTCCTTGGCAGACCAGCTGTGCCCTTGGCCCTCCCCTGCTCACCAGCCCGCAGCCCCCGGTGAGCCGGCAGCCCCGCTGAGCCTGGCCGCCGGTGCGCTGGGGCGGCCGGGGGGTGCTGAAGCGGACAGCTCCCCGCCGCGCCCCGGCAGCATCCACCGCCACGCCGCGAACGTCCGGGAGAGGAAGAGGATGCTCAACATCAACTCGGCCTTCGACGAGCTCAGGTGCCACGTACCGACTTTCCCGTACGAGAAGCGCCTGTCCAAGATCGACACGCTCCGCCTGGCCATCGCGTACATCGCGCTCCTCGGCGAGATCCTGCTGTCCGGATGCGATCCCAAATCCTACGTGGAGCGGTGTCTGAGGAACGGTTTGCAAAGTCACCACCAGGCAACCTGGAATACAAGCGGTGAGCAAACAACAATTTTATTTTCTGGGATCACAGCAATTCTTTGGGTTGCCAGTGGGAGTGAATCAAGTTTCTTTTGAACACCCACTTGTCACATTCAAATGGCTCTGTCAATATACATCTTACCTGCACAAGAGTGTAGGTAAGTAAATGTTGAGATAAAAAAAATCCAAACTTTTCTTCTAATTTTTGTTAAATATCTTCTCCTTAAAAAAAAAGAAAAGAAAAGAATTTACTAAGCTCGTGGAAATGGTTCTTCCTTCAAACAATATTAAAGATTTTGTTTATTCTCAGAATACATTTTTAGACTTTTTTTTGGTTCTGTGCAAAGCTGTTCTTTTATAATGCCAGCTGACAGAACCTTTAAAGATTTTCTTTTGTTTCTTTAGAGGTTTTCTTTAGCTTATACCTGACTGAGAAAAACACCTGACTTTGAGCATAAACAGAATGTAATTTCTTAAAATACATATGTTCAAGTAATCATGGGTCTCTCAGAGATGTTACAGTTAAATATTGAGAACCAGGCTACACAAGAATGTGTACTCTAATTTCAGATTTGTTTTGAAGTACAAGGCAGTGAATGCCTATTTGCAATTTATATTCTTACATAATTATTTATATTTTAAAGTGAACGACTGTTATTCTGTTCTCTATTTGGCTTGTAATTAATCCTGACTTACAAGGGTTTGAACTTCGTGCTTGCTTCCACAAGAATATATCGCTTTATTAGTCCACTGTATAGTGAAGATGGGAATTGCCCAAGTGCCCAAGTAACATGGGGCATCAAATCTCTGAGTGAAAGCTACAGGTCTTTAAAAGGCTTGGGTTACTTACCAGTGCAGGGAAGAGCAGAGGGGGATTTTCAGTAGTTCTTGGCACTTTGCATTATAAGGTAATTAACCCCCTTCCTAATGTTGTCCCTTTGCAGTTTAAGTTCATTTGGATTTTGTCACGTTTTGAAAATGAGCCTTGAAGCATATCAGCCTTCAAAAAGTGTAGCATAAGTACAGAAAAGTCGTTGCAAAAAAATGCCACTTTCATTTCAGAGTGAAGTGTCAAATGGACAGAGCCTGCACAGAAAAAGCAGGAAAAGTTAATTACGCCTTTTCTCTTTCCCTATTAATTTTCATTAGCTACATGACTGGAAAAATGAGTCCTGATCTACCACTGATCACAACTCTCTTGAGTGCTGAGAACTTTTTTATTTTATTTTCCAGGTGCATCCACCTCTAATAGATAAAGAAGTTGTTTCAAAATAATACAAATGTCTCTCATAGTTAACACGTCTTTGTCAGGCTTCTAGTTAACTAATATTTCTGAAGAGCTGCACTTGGAAACATCTAAATGAATGAGGCTGCTTCTCTGGAGAGGCTGAATAAGTGACTTGTTAAATTCTAATTTAAATGTTTTAAAATGTTTTTAAATTAATGTGGTGTGTCCTTACTTTGTTTTCCTTTCTTCCTTCTGTTCTGCGCAGATCTGACAGCCCGCCTGTCTTGGGTAAAGTGGGATTAAGAGGTACCCAAAAGAGAGCTCTTTAAAGGCAGTGTATTGTTAACCTGATGACCCAACTGCTGGGTACCGGCTGTTAAATTCTCAGTACTGCAAGCAAAAGCATGGCACTTACAACTTCATTGATTGTCACAGATTGCTTTCTTTCTGCACATCCAGCATCCATCCTCTTTAGGTACTAATTCATTGCTGTTTAGGGCCTTCTGCTCCTCTTTCTTCTGGTTTCTCACACACTTATGGACTGCTCTTGCATGAAAGTGAAAAAAATATAATAAAAATCAGTGTCATTACAAACGTAGTAACAACATTTTGAGATTGCTGTTCCATTAAGTGAGAACAATGTCCAAACCACATTTCCAGTGCATGGGAAAAGCTATCCCTGATCACAAGAATAAGCTAAGCATCACTGATTGTAACATACTGCTTAGCTTAAGATGCCAGTGATTTAGAGCACAGAGAACATGAAAGGCCCTGTTTCCAGCAGGTGAGAGACAGATATTTCTTTTTGTGTCACTCTCCAGAACTTCTCATGCCTTCCTCCCTATATGACAAGTTCAGGAGGTCCAAGTCCAAATAACTTTGGCTACAAATATGAAAAAGCCAATGACTGCTAGCACTTGGGGACCATCTCCTTATGCCCCTTGTACATTTCATCCTGATTGCTCATGCAAAGATAGCAGCTGGCTTTTGACATTTTTTACAAAAATATTTCTCTCTTCTGGTTTGCGATTTTTTTAAGGATGTGCAAGTTACCTGATGTTGCTCCAGGAACAATCAGGAAGGCTCTGCTAAATGCTTCCAACACAAAATGTCCCCTACTTTCCTGCTGAAACAAAATAGACAGGCAAAGCAATGTGTTCACACTTTGCAAGCGATTACCAAACAGTTGTTTCCACAGAATAGCTGTCCTATTCAGCAGCCTATGATAATAATAAAGGTTTTCGTATTAACAAAAATAAAACCATGAAGAAAAGCCTACAGCTGTTTCTCCATTTTCTGTGATAACTCTCTCATGCTACCTGAGTGTACTCTAAAGCTAATGTTGCGCTTGTCTGTTGAATGCATGTCACTCCTACATTGCAAAGGCTCTGAATCAATTTGCCAGTAACGAAGAGCCACTGTATACCTTGCACACTTCTGTAATGCCCTGATAGTGCATTCTGAGTTATGAAACCACTCTGCTGTGCTACTTTACCATTTTATTTCTTAACAAGTGTAATGCTAGATTTAGATAAAAAGAATGTATTTATTTTAAAATACTAATCAGTTCTCCTTATAGCTCTAGTCTCTGCTAAGCAAAACTATGTCAGAAAGTGTAGTTTTGCTCTGGCTGAACTCTGATAGTTTGGGGGAGAAGCAAAGATAAAGAGAGGCCTTTGAGGGGAAAACTGGAAAGAACAGTTTTACCTTTTTTTTTTCCCCCGTTAAAAGGAGCAATCTCAGATGTAAGGACATGTTTCAATTGACTTAGAATAAAACATTTCATCTCAAACTTTTGACTTTCTTTGCTTTTACACCCACTTAAGGCATTGGGATGATTTTTTTACAGGAATCAGTGCCTGAAGTAAAGTTCTTCGAGGGGCCACATGCAAGACGGTGGGTCAAATGATGGGCATGGGAGCTCTCCCCACTGTCCTCCTCCCAGCCTAAAAATCGCCAGTGTTAGCCTCCATACCGATGCTGAAAGGGCAGGAAAACAATACAATCTAGGTTGTCCTGTCAGGGACATTGAAGCATGAGGCTGTTTCTAGGAAAGTACATGTGACGGCACCCAGAGCAGGCCACGGCTCTGAAGGAAATTAGCCTTGATCTTTACCTCAAAGAGCAGGGTTTATATGGCTGTGAATTAAAACTCTTAACTCTTAAATTTCTTAGAGCAGTATGGGGGAAAACAAAGGCTATCTCCATCTACTTCCAGAGGGACTGCCTGACTGTAAAGGAGCACAGCACACCAGCCAAGAACAGTCCCCCTCCTTCTCACCTGCTCCAGCAATGCTGATCCTCTGGGGACACAAATGTCTCTGAAGGTGACACAAGTATCATAGGTTAACTGGTCAGTGATAGCTTGGTCTTTGTGTTGAGGATCCCTAACAGCCTGCCTGGGGCCTAAAGGAAATGAAACTATCCAACCCCTTACCTGGGCATCCCTCCTCTTAGCTTTGCAGCATGCCCAGGAGCTGTGGTCGCACCACCACCTTTCTGACAAGATTAAGGCAGGCTCTGTCTCTCAGGCCAGCTCATGGAAGGGACCACAACCACCCTCCCAGGGCTCAGAGACCTCCATAACTACCTCAGAGTCATACTCAGTAACCCAGGACCCATGCTCTCACTGCAGCATGCGGAGGCAGGAATGGCCACATGTCCTTTTCCCAAAGCTGGACAAGCCTTTCAACAGCTGACCAAGGATAGCAGGTTGTCCTGATGTCAAAGTCCCTAGCACCCTTGGCCAGAGGAAGCCCATTCAGCAGCCCAAGGTATGATGCTCAGCCATCTGTGAAGTCTGGTTGCCAGCCTGAAGCTCTCCATCAAGGAGAAATGCAAAGGTCTGCATGTCTCCATCTCCTGCGATGGCTCTATATCCTGTGTCTGTAAAGACAGCACCATCTGTGTCAACATGGGCAGGGGAGGACTGGATCAAACCTACTATTTAGAAAGTGTCCAAATAGACCAACAGGACTTTTTCCAAGTCTTCATCAGGTTGCATATTTCTCCAGGATCCTTACTGATGGTAACAGAGACCAGTGACTCATCCACCCCAGATGCTTTCAGACAGGACTACTGGGGATCCTATAGGTCACACAACAGAGCCAGCAGGGAGCAGTAACCACCTCTCTAGTGCTGTTGTGGCTACAGGTGGAACAGCCTCCAAATGGGAATGCATCCACTGTGCAAGGTCCTTCACACCAAGCTTAATTTGGGTCTCCAAAATTCCTGGCTCCAGATATCCCCCACTTCAACAGTATCAGAGAATGAACTCTCTGTGCTGCTTTTTTAAATCCTGCACCACTCAGGTCTGCAGTGGATACAAGATAATCACTCCATGCTATGAAACAAAAACATTTGCTGCAGTCACCTGGATACAAGCAAAAGTCTCTTTGCCCTTGGGTCCAGCCTAGAAATCCTGGCTAATGACTCTTCTAAAGCAAGCTGGGTGGGTACAGTAGCATCAGGAAAGCACACTCTTATAAAGGTTATGTTGGGCAATTTCTCAGGTTGCTGTGGATGGACAACTAATCTGGAGATTACATTAGTACCAAAAGCATCCTAACGACAAAAGCAGGAAAAACGGTCCTGGAACAAAGGGATTTTTACTCTATGTGGGGACTCCAGCTGAGGAAGGCTTTAGCTTTAGGTGTCAGCTAAAGCTGAAGTGCAGATTCCCACCCTGATGCCCCATGCTTAGACAGCAGTGCCAGGAATGACAGAAATATCTGCTGAGCTTTATGCAGCACAGTTCCGTCAACAACACCGTTGAGCTCCTTTGGGACTTGCCAGTCATTTGAGTGCAGCTGGTCTGTGGTCTGCATGCTGGCAAGCTCTGAGAAACACCCTGCTGCAGAGGCACTCCCACCTATCACTGCCGCTGTCAAGGAATCATTGCACAGGGCATGACTTTGAGGAACAGGCTGCTGGAATTTGATGATGACTCTAAGCTTGGAAAAACTGTAGCCAATAAATCCTGAGGCAGGATATGTAAAGACTGGGGTTTGGGTTGAAGTCAAAACCAGAAATAAAAATGTTCCTTTTGGGAGTTAAAACTCTAATCCTGGGCTCTTGAGCCAGTAAGTAGGAGTCAATACATTTATTGCCACCATTAAAACTGATGAAGCTGTTTCTCCTCACGCACGCTCTGGTTTGACACCCGTATCATTCTGTTGCCTTCAGTGGGGCCACATTTGATTTATGCTGGCTAGAGGGGACAGTCTACCTCTCTCTGCCCTCCTTCAACTACCTGGAGTCTGACAGGCTTTTACAGATGACACACCAGCCAAAGGATTGTTCTTGGGTTATGTCCTGTTAAATCATATGGATGCAACCAGCTGCTAAACTGGTGAATGCAGCATGCCATCAGACCAGTCTCTGATACATCACTGTTTCAGCTGATCCCAATCATCTGGGATGGATAAAAGTAAATGAGAGGGCTGGAGCACCTCTCCTCTGAAGACAGGCTGAGAGTTGCGGTTATTTAGCCTAGAGAAGAGAAGGCTCCAGGGGTACCTTATAGCAAACTTCCAGCACTTAAAGGAGTCCTGTGGAAAAAAGGAGTCCTCCCCTGTGGATGGGGAGGGATGCTTTATCAGGGAGTGCGGTGACAGGACAAGTGGTAACAGTTCTGAACTAAGAGGGTAGACTTAGGTTAGGTATTATGAAGAAATTCTTCCCAATGAGTGCAGCGAGGCCCTGGCACAGGATGCCTGGAGAAGCTGTGGGTGCCCCATCTCTGGCAGTGCTCAAGGCCAGGCTGGATGGGGCTGTGGGCAGCCTGGGTGCTGGGAGGTGTCCCTGCCATGGCAGGGGCTGGAACCAGGTGGGCTTTGAGGTCCCTTCCAGCCCAAACCACCCTTTCCGGCTGAAGGAAGCCACACTGGTGCTATGGCCCTCTTCCTGATGAGCTGTACAAAGACAAATTCCTCTAAAGCTTGGGCTTTTCAAGGCTTTTTACCAGGACAGCCATTCCTGAATAGTGCCATGTCTGGGCACATTTGTTCTGAAATAAACCTGCCTTTTTCTGACTCAACTTCAGCTCCTGGAAGTGGACTGTAAGGCAGGAAAGCCCAGGGGGAACTGGGCTGATTTCTAGAACTGATTTCTGTGCACCACATTTACACTCCTCTCAATCCAGCGTAACTGCTGTATGCAGACATGCTCAATGTCCACACGTCATCTTTCCTGTCAGTTCTGTGTCATGCTTGATAGCAGTTTCTCCAGTTTTCTGGTCTCCAGTCAAGAAGTTTGACTGGCAGCAAAATGTGATTCTCTGACAGGGAACTACTTCTGATATTCACCCTCATTTTTCTATTTCTTCATCTCATCTCCTAGACCCTGAATTTTTATCCCAGAAACAATGACTGTAGCTTTCCCATACGTTATATGGATCCTATCATACACACAAAACCTAGTTGTACAGCAGCCCATACACAGCAGGTTACACCCTGGTATAGATCAAGATTTTAAGATGACTTTAGGAAGATGGAGGCCTATGCAAGGCTCCTCAGTCCATCAGCAGTGTTCCCAAAGGAACATACTGACTTTCAAAGCAGCTCTCAATTACCTCCCTGGGTTGAGAATCAGGCTCCACCTTCCTGGTCTTGCCATCTGTGCTTCCTTTTCAAAGCAGCACAGGTCAGCTCTCCATTTTCCTTGTCCTCTATGAAGCCACAGGGTCCTTTCATCAGAAATTCAATGGCCAAACCTCCTATGGAAGAAAGTCAGGAGGTGCAGAAGAATGGCACCCTCGTATTGCAACCTCTAAGGACCAGCTTGAGGGCCCATCTACAGTACAAGAATTGTTTGCTTGAAACAGTCCTGCTTCCAGCTCACCTCGGTCCTTGCCAAGAAAAATGAGAATAGTTTGTTACACCTTCCTTCCTCCAGAACTAAACTACTGACACTTTCTGAAATAATATACCATGGTTCTCCTTCATCAACTTGGAAACTCTGGAACAAAAGAAATCACATCTCCATTGTGAAAGAATAGAGATCCTTTTGAAAAGGCATGGGTAGTTTCTTTAAAGGACAGACCTGGGGGTGAAGGGGCAATAGCTTTTTTCCTTTTTTTTTTTTTTTTGCCACAGACCCACAGTAGTAAGCTTCATTTCCAAGAGCCCTGTTATGAAGAAATAGATGATCCTAATAGGCAGAAATCTCTTAGCATGAAGGAATAGCTCAACTGCTCAATGACAGTTTTTATCTCATTTCAATAGCCAGTCATGATTTCTTGCAGAAAAGATTCCACAGCGCTAGCTGCATCCCATAAAGCTGTGTGGGGAACGTGGACCCTAACACAGCCTCATTCCTAGTGGATGAGAAGAACTGGCCTTACACTGGCTCTGTAATTTGTCCTGCACATCACCCTGCTGCACTTTATGTCTGTCTTTCCAAATCCCACTGCAGCACTCCAAGATCAGCCTTGATGGCTGGTTCCAGTTCGCACATGGATAACAGTCTCTGAAAGTCAGACAGCTCCATGGCTGTCATCACGATGACAGATTAGAATGATAGAATAGAATCATAAAATCATTTAGGTTGGAAAAGACCTCTAAGATCATCTAGTCCAACTGTCAACCTAGCACTGCCAAGTCTACCACTAAACCATGTCCCTAAGCACCACACCTACACGTCTTTTGAATACCTCTAGGGATGGTCACTCAACTACTTCCCTGGGCAGCCTATTCCAATGCTTCACAACCCTTTCAGTGAAGAAATGTTTCTTAATATCCAGCCTAAACCTCCCCTGGAGCAACTTGATGCCATTTCCTCTCGTCTTATCAGCTGTTTTTTGGGAGAAGAGACTGACCCCCATCTCGCTATAGCCTCCTTTAAGGTAATTGTATAAAGCAATAAGGTCTCCCCTCAGCTTCCTTTTCTCCAGGCTAAACAACCCCAGCTCCCTCAGCCGCTCCTCACAAGACTTGTTCTCCAGACCCTTCCCCAGCTTTGCTGCCCTTCTTTGGGCATGCTCCAGCACCTCAGTGTCCTTCTGAGGCCCAAAACTGAACACAGTGTTCGAGGTGCAGCCTCACCAGAGCCGAGTGCAGGGGGATTACCCCAGATTACCCCAGGCTGTAGCTGTCTCCGCTCATACAACCATAGACACCTTACTAGATTTTTTTAGGAGGAGGAGGAGGTGGAACTGCAGGGGGTGGATGTGTTAAAACTCTGCCCTGATCCAAACACCAAGTACCATGTCTTCACACCAGTCCCTTTCTGGATGCTGAGCATCAGTTAGAGAAACACGCTGTTTTCCCTCTAATAATGTGAATGTATGGTCCCTTGACAGCAGGAAAGTCAACAAAGAAGCCCCCTAAGTAGTCTTTTCTTCACCACCTTCTTATCACAAAGAAGAACAAGGTGTCTCTGTACCTCTCAAGCTGAAAATCCCCAATCCTGAGAGTGCTAACATCATGGACCAATTTGCAGGTGGGATGGCAGCCAGAGCAGATGCAGTATGACAGCTGGTGGCAATTCCTCCAATGTCCTCATACACCTTTGCAGGTCTTTGCATGTGAATCTCAGTCCAGGTAAAACCAGCTGTTGAGGTTGGAGAAGTAGCCTGAAGAACCAGGAGAAAAGAATTTAAACCCTTTCTCCTGGGCAGCCACGCCTGCTATTAGCAGTTTGTATTTCTTATATGGTTCCACCAAGCACTTAGCTCAACAGCTGATGTGTTACATCACTGGTTCTCCACTAAGGGCAAATTGTGCTTGACCAATCTAGTGGCCTTCTACGATGGAATGACTGCATCAGTGGACAAGAGAAGAACTACTGTTGTCATCTACCTGGTCTTCTGCAAGGCCTTTGACATCGTTCTCCACAATATTCTTCCCTCTAAATTAGAGGCATGGATTTGATGGACTATTAGATGGATAAGAAATTGCCTGGATGGTGGCATCCAAAGAGTTACAGTCAATGGCTCAACATCTACATAGAAACCAGTAACAAATGGTGTCCCTCAAGGGTCTGTACTTGGACCAAATACTATTTAATATCTTCATCAATGACACAATCAGTGGGATTGAGCGCACCCTCAGCAAGTTTGCAGATAACATGAAGCTGAGTGGTGCAGCTGACGCAACAGAAGGAAGGGATGCCACTCAGGGGGACCTTGATGGGCTTGAGGAATGGGTCCATGTGAACTTCATGAAGTTCAGCAATGCTGAGTGCAAAGTCCTCAACTTTCTCTGGAGCAGTCCCCAATATCAGTATAGACTGGGTGATGAATCTGTTGAGAGCAGCCCTGCGAAGAAGACTTGGGGGTACTGGTGGATGGAAAATTGGATATGAGCCAGTAATGTGTGCTTACAGCCCAGAAAGCCAATCATATCCTGGGTTGTATCAAAAGAAGCATGGCCAGAAGACTGAGGGAGGTGATTCTCCCCAGCTACTCTGCTCTTGTGAGACATTGCCTGCAGCGCTGCATTCAGCTCTGGGGCCCCCAGCACAAGCATGTGGACCTGTTGGAGTGGGTCTAGAGGAGGGCCAAAAATGATTAGAGGGCTGGAACACCTCTCCTATGAAGAAAGGCTGAAAGAGCTGGGGTTGTTCAGCCTGGAGAAGAAAAGGCTCTGGGCAGACCTTATTGCAGCCTTCCAGTACTTGAAGGGAGCTTATGAGAAGGATGGAGAGAGACTTTTTACCTGTAGTTGCAGGACAAGGTGCAATGGTTTTAAACTGAAAAAAGGGTAGATTTAGATTGGATATAAAGAAGAAATTTTTCATGATGAGGGTCATGAGGCCCTGGAACAGGTTGCCCAGAGTTGTGGATGCCCCATCATTAGAAGCATTCAGAGTCAGGCTGTACAGTGCTGAGCAACCTGCCCTAGTGAAAGATGTCCCTACCCGTGGTAGGGGGGTCGGACTAGATGATCTTTAAGGTCTCTTCCAACCCAAACCATATAGTTCTATGATTAGCACCCTAAATGCCTTGTGGAAGTCCCTTTATGACAGTCCAACACATTGCCCTCCTTTCCCAACTCTGTACCCTCAATAGATCCATGCGTTGGGACCCAGGATATTGCTGTAGGGGTTACAAGCACGTCCTGACCTTCAGGAAGAGTCCCAGGCCACAGCAGCTCCTTTTGTGGGAACAAAGTGCAGTTACAATCTCTAATTTTAGATGACTCCCACTCTCTCCCAGTCTGTTTGCTTGAAGCCGAGTGCAATTTGACTAGGGAGACACCAGAGCCAAAACGATACTAATCTCAAAGATAATTTCTTGCCACATGAGTGGGAAGAGGGGGAATAAAATCAGATTGTATTTTGCACTAGCTATCAAAGCCTGCGTACTGGGAGGCGTTCGAGCCGAGGTAAATCCAGCTGCAGGCACTGCCCTCTCGTGGTACAGGCTTAAACTCTCGCGTTTCCAGGAGAAGCAGCGGATGATGCCTGCGAGCATCCCTGCTCCAGCTCAACTCCAGTAAAGCAGCAAACAGAAGACAGTGAACAGAAAAATGCAGACAGACAAGTGCATGCCTAGCTATTTATCTCTGCAATTAGACTATGTTTTATGCTTCTTCACCACAAGCAAACCCCATGTGTTTTATCTCTCTGATGTTATTTTTGTGCATCTTTCTGTCCTCTCTCCAATCCTTGTTTGCACACCTTGCACACAGAAAGAGCCTGAAATGTTATTCAGCTTCATAATGCAGTGCCTGAGCACTCAAAAACATTGGCGCAGTACCCTGGGGAGGTATGATGACGAGCTGGCACACAAAGCTTACAGGCAGAGCATCCACTGATCTTGTGCTCCCGTGGGAAGCAGCATCATTCCCTGTGCACCCTGCTCTCATCCTGGAGGCTGCCTGTGCTGCAGCGAGATGCATCTTTCAGTCTCACAAATGGCTAAGCCATCTCCTCTGAAACACTTTCCAAAAATAATCAAGATGGGGCAGACACCGAACACGGAAAATTTTAGCCCAGATGGTTCTCGCTATACGCTGGTGTACACAAGTGAAAATGGAGCAAAATAACGGGAAGGACAATCACAGGTTGGGCTATTTGGAGTGCACACAAGCATGGGTGTATGCATCCCTGTCTCATGGAAATGTGGGATAGGAGAAGTGGGAATAATAAACCTTCACATACAGAGATCAGCAATTACTATCAGTCACGAAGCGACACTAGCAGAGTGGGCCCTTCCTCATGGCAAATGTTTTCATGGTCTTTCAGTGCCCAGCAGGTTTTCTCTCGCCTGCCGCTCCAGCAACAAGTAACACTCACAGATGAAGCTTATCAAAAACCCATTTCTGAGGTCATGGAATGAGATTGAAGTTGGGATTTCCGAAGAGGGACTTTTGCTAAATTGCCACAAAGCTCCTCAGAGGGGAATCTGATCCTGATACCCTCTACGCTGAACCGCACGCAGGCATGCAATGCACACACACATCCTGTTTGAGCATGCAAGAGAGATTTCCCAAGCTAACATTTATGCAGTTCTCTAGAGGACAATAAAGTTATATGAACTGTAGCCACAATTATTGGATGTTATAGCACTAGACCCAGCCAGTGAGCTAATCTGAGACCTGGTTTTCAACAAACATCAAATTCTCTCATTATTCAGATACCTGCATTTCAGCCCTGCAATTCCCAAGGTTTTTGCCTTCCATGTTGCTTAGTGCACACCCCCTACTGAAAACACCTCTCTCCTCATACTGTCTAAATCACAGCAGATACTTCTAACAGCATACTCATTTCCCCCACCCCATATTTTCCTCCTTCTGTGGAGGTGCAAACCAACCCACCCGAAGCCACTACCTTATTTAAGCGCCTTGGGTGATACAGCAACACAAGTTTGCAGTAGCAAGTTAAATATAATGAGTCACACTTTCCAAGCTAGTGAAAACCTTTGCACAGATTTTGCCCACCTAACAGACTGGTTTGCAGCATTTCTGCTCTTTAATCCCATTCTAGCAGGCCAGGAAAAGTGGTGAAGTGCATGCTTAAACATAGGCATGCGCTTAAGCTCAGCTGAGCAGAGTGAGCATGCCATTGGAAAGGAGGAGTGTTTTGGTGGATCAACACCTTATTTTGAGTAGCTTATCAATTTTCCCTTCAGCTATTGAAATACATGCTGCAGTCTTAAATCAACTGTTTCCAGGAAGGTAATTCCATACTATCAATAAATTTCCAATAGGCACTATCCAACTCTCCTTCTGTCACCAGAGCTAGGATTTTTGCAGCATAATGACAGTAAAAAACTTCAGGCTTAGAAACATTACACTGCCCTAGCAGAATGATGGATCTGCTTCTAGGGGGGAAAAATCCTCTAACCAAACCAAAACTAGAAAAGGTTTTCAATAACTTTATTTTCCTTTTCCACATTATATTCTTCTACCAACTCTTACTTCTTCATGAACTGATCCCAGCACAGCTCTTCAACAGCCAAGTTATTCTCGATGGGGTAAAACATCAGCAAAACATGCAACTCCGAGCCAACAGTGAAACTAAACTGCTTCACAAAATGAAAGCAATATGCCATTGGTATCTTCCTGGTGAATTGAATTAATAATGTTAAAATCAATAGTAACTTAACAATCCCATAAAACTGTGAAATTAAATCAGTGGAAGAAGCTGGCAAACCCTTTAAAGTTTTGCTGATAAAGTTAAAAATTACTAACTTTCAAGGTATCTTAAATACAGTAGAGGAAGAATTGCGCCCTACCAAAATAATTTGCTCTTGGAACATTCAAGTGAAATGTGTAGTAATCTTAACCTTGGTTATTTTGATATTAAAATGTGTTGTCATTATTTATTGGCAGAGTTCGTAAAATTAAACATTACCAAAAGAAGAGTCCCGTACCCCCTCTTCTGAAAGCATTTAACACAAATATTAAAGACTGAGTCTGAATTCCTAACTAATATAAATACTGATCTTTTCAAAGTAATAAAAAGTAGGTAGAAAACTACATTAAAAAACTATACAGGGAATTTGTTTTAATTCTTCACTAGCACACAAAAGCAAAATACGTATTTTTCAAACTACTATCTCTCATTGCTTAAATAAATTTAAGACCCTGAATAAATAGTGGTGGACGTGATTCCTGGCTTACTCAAACTCTCCCCCTTTTTCTTTACGATTTCTGTTACCTTGCTGCTTATTGCTAGCTCAAGTTCACAGCTGCAGGGAAAGGTTTTTTCCTGCTTTGTGAGCAAATCAGTTTGAATCCAGGAGGGAAATTCATGCTCTGTGGCCATCTCCCTGCCTCCAGAGTTGAGGAGAAAACTGTCTAACCTTCTTTTGATAAAAAAAACTGTGGTAGAGCAGATCTGTACAATTGAATCTCAAACTAAAAAGAAAAACAACACTGAAAAAAACAGATTTCATAAACTCAACCAGATGCCCTAGAAGGGCAAATATCTTATTCCTCTTTAATTAGAAGGTATAGCAAATAGAAACCTGGTTTTAATTAAACAGCAGGAATACAAGATGTTATCTCTCCAAACCATTCTGCTACGCTGAATTAACTTTTGCCTGTATTTTTTGAAATCCACTGCATATCAGTCTAAATGCAGCACACAGCAAGAGAACTCAGTTTTTATGGGAATATTTATATGCTCAAAGACACCAAGACAGCAGCTCCTGACCAGGTATACACCAGCAGAGCCAGCACTTTGCGTTGGTTAAGGCTAACACCAAAATGGGTTCTGCTGAGTCAGTTGACGTTGACCACCACGCTCAGAGCGGACCCTAACACAGCCATACGCACACTCACAAATAAGCAGCTTTACCCATACTGAGGAAGACGGGGAGTTTAACTGCAGCGTTTAATCACTTTTTCTCAGCCTCTCTTCCCACGTTGCGGATTTTCAGTCGCTTGGTGCTCTGCCGCAAGGGCAGAGCCCGGCGCCTGGTGGAGCACACCTTCCTCCAGCCAGCAAAGCCCGAGCAAGCGGAGGCTCGCTCAGCCGCTCCCCTGGGCTGTGCATCGCAGCCCAGTGGCAAGGGCCGACCGCCGAGCCCCCCGCTGCGGCGATGCAGAGCAGGGACCCAGCAAACCGCTCGCCCCAGGTCCCTCCTTGCATGGCCACCGCGCACCCGCAGCGGCTCCCGAAAGCGCTTTGAGTGAGCGCACCCGCGAGCAGGGTTGAGCCCTGGTTTTTCCCAGCGGCACGGAATCCCCAGCCAGGGCCAAGCCTGCTTGTAAAATAGTGCAGGTGTGTTTATTGTAGTCATCTCTCACTAAAAAGAAACAGGTTCAGGGGGAGGGTTTAAGTATAATTAGCTTGAGCTACACTCCTGCCTTTAATCACTACCTTGCTGGTTAATATAATCAAGAAGGTAAACAAACAGGGATTAACTCAATTAAATGAAAAGAATATATATATTCTACTGGGAAACCTGCAAAGGAATTTTATTTTGTTAAGCTGCTAGAGAGCATCATTTCATTTCTGCATTACAAATTATTTTTAACATAAAAATACTTGCATTGGTGAAGACCTCTCCTTTCCCTGCCTCCTGTAAGGCAGAACAGAAATACAACACCCTTTATTTTTGTTCCACGTTCAGTATAACAACAACACTTTGCACTTGTACAGCATCTCTCACTAGAAGATAATCGAACACTTTAAAATATTTTACCATACATCAAATGAAAGATAGCATTTGAGTAACACACCTGCCAATCTGCTAATTTATCCAAAATGATATGTCAGATATAAATATCGCTTTCTGTACCAGAGCTGAAGTCCCCAGGTACTCAGGTCAGTATATTGCTGTGATTCCTGTGGCTGGACCCACTCGTTTGGTGTCCAAGAAAATGTGTTGAAACCGTAATTAAGTTTTCGCTCTGTTTGGACATGGGATGTGATATTTTGCAAATGAATTTTATCATGACATTCCCCTCTGAAATAAGCATTTATTTCATGTAGAAATCTAAGTATAAACTATGCCTAAATGCTCTTATCAGCAGAGAGAGATTCATAACACATTAATACAAGGCTCAGAGACTGTGGAGACGCTGAAGCTTCACGTTCGCGTTGATAAATAGAGGCATGTGGATGTAAGCCTGTTTGGATGTGTATATATTATCTATCTCATTGCAGAGACAACAAATACACTCATACACTACAGCTAATACTCTCTCTTCTCCCTTGCTCTGACTTCTCCCCCCTTTCCTACTTCCATTGTAAAATAGCCCTCGGGATCTTCCGTAGATGTTTTATAAAAACTCTCCAGCTCTCCCTGCAGAAGGAAAGCCAGCCCTACCAACATGTTTATTGATACAGGACATTAAGTACCTGACTGACAAGGTTTTGCTTTTAATAAAGATACTTTTTGTGCAAATTTTATGGAATGCAGCGTGCTGGAGTTTAAAGGAAAATGGGATATTGTCATGGTAACCGCACATGGGGGCAGCAATTTAGAGAGGTCCCTCCGGGAACCACAACACCAGTAGAATTTTAAGCATTTGCAACTCTTATTATTATTATTTTTTTAATTAATTCATAGCTGTGCCAAAAAAAAAAAAATTCCAGGAGAGGGGAGAAAAAGAAAACAGGAAAATACCACAGTATTCTTCACTGGTTTGCAAATAAACATCTGTCGTTTCCACTTAAAAACTGCAAGAAGGGGAAAAATGTTCGAAGAAAATATTCCTCTCAATGCTGTATTTTAGAAGCAACTCTGTCAATATTACAGGAGTCAAAACAGGTTAAAAAGATGCTAGGTGGATAGCTGCAGCTAGCTGAGGCCATGAGTCTGGAAAGCATTACTGCTTACGCCAATACTTTACGCACGGCGAGCCTGATCCTGCAGCAAGCTATTCATGCGCTCCTTTTTATTCGCTCTGAGTAGCTCCGCTGAGCCCAGGGAAACTCGCTGGGGCAGGGGGTTACAGGCACGAACCTCAGCAAGGTCTCTGCCACCCTCAGGATTGCAGCTAATGGGGTCTGATTGCGCTCCGTGCTCGGCGCGGGTTTATGCGGGACCCCAAGTAAAGCAAGGCTTGAACGCGTCTCCTGCACCGAGTCAAAGATGAAGCAACAACCGCGCAAGTGAGCAGAGCTGCTTGAAAGCTACGGCTTCTGCAAAGGGAAATGCCAGTCATGTTTCCCACTTTAATTGCTGGTGTGAGCCAATTCACAACTCACAAAAAAAATGGAATCGAACATACCTGCCCCAAAAATAAATGCAGTGTTTTCCTTCGTGATACCTGTATTTCCAGAAGCCAAACGCTGAATTTACAGTAAACTGAAAATGTTTAATAAAAATGGAGTTTGCTTTAGATTGTAACAGATGGTACTCTCTGATTCTACATTCCTAATTTTGGAGCCAAAATGGATGAAAAAAAAAACATTTTTTCCCATGGAAAATTTCATTCTGTTAAAGTAAAAATACCTTTAAAAACTGATCAACCATTTCTAACCGCAACTGGGAGATGATGCAGAGCTTAATCATGCACAAACACAAGCTCTGGTTCTGTGTTTCTTACCATTCCTTGAATTGCCTAGAGGAGTCAGAGACTGCAGGAGCCCATCTGCTCTGGCAGACAGAAAGGTGACTTTACAACATCTGTCCAGAAGCAAATTCTACTGGAGGAAATTCTGTTTCGCAGTCACGGCCATACGTGCTGTGTATATCTTCCATTGTAAATGCTTAGTGTCAGGGACAGCATAAAGAAGCTTAAGTCAAGCAATGAGCCAGAGCTAAGATCTGCTTTGAGAAGAAGAAATATTCTGCTGTGTGTGTGTATTTTTTTTTTTTTAATGAAAAGATGTTTTGAATATTTTCAGCTGATAACTTGAAATCGAATATAGATACCCCTGTGCGATAGCAATAGATCTGTTTATATATCTGACTGTGAAAATGACTGCAGGTGTTTATGAGTTTGCCCTGTATTTCACGTAGGTTTGCTTATTTCTGGTAATCTATTTAAGTGCAACAGCTATCTGAACATGCCCCTTTTTTGCATGAAATAAATTCTGATTGCATGTAAAGCAGCTTTGGTTGGAGTAACCCCATGACATACACATCCCGCACGGAGGCAGGTCTCAGAGGATGGGTTGACGCCCCATCTCAGGCGTTGCTGACATTACTGAAGCTAGTGGATTGCTTTGAAAAGGAGGTAACACCTCCAGGCTGCGAGGGCTGGAGCTTCTCAACTCTCATTGATCCCCGTGGTGTGTCTCAGCACGGAGCCGACAGCACCATCACACACCGTGCTCCGAGCCAGATCCTCGCCTGATGGAAATCAGAGCTGCTGCGCTGAGGGTGAGGAACATGCCGTCCACTCTTCGGCTGCAAAGCGAGCACACAATGCTGCTCAGCAGAGGCACAGCTGCAGAACGGACCTTTCCTGCTCATTCTTAACACAACCAACATTTGTTGAAGTAAAGGTGGGATTTTCCAGAGCGCTTGGTGCTGAGCCCGGCGATGTTAGCGAGATTTCAGCCAGTGATCTCAAAAGGAGCAGAAACAGCCCAGTGCAAAACATTTTAAAGCTCCTGCTGTCTTAACACCTGCAAAATCCCAAAGTCTTACACAGAGTGGAACCAAAACCTGCAGCAACTTTCAAATATCATTAAAATAGGGGATGGGCATAAGAATGAAAAGAACTCCTTGTTACATTAGATCCTTCTTTCAGCAATGTCCTTGAACCTCAAGAGCAGGCAAGTGCCAATAGCCCCTATCTCGCAGCACTCCAAAGCACCCCTTTGTACACTACCATTCCCTATTGCCAAAAAATGTTGTTGCACTGGGAGCTATGAGCTCTCCAAGATGTGACACACGTGATGATAAAGATGTGAGGAGCAGCAGCAGATCCAGACATGGCTGGGACATATTGCAGCAGTGTTTGCAATAGAAGAGCACAGTTGGTTCAGAAAACGGGATCACAGGGCTGCTGTCACCAGTTCACAATGGTGGGAGCCAAAATGGCCATCAGTAAGCCTCGAAGCACCAGGATCACTCCTGCCTCTGATCCATCTAGCAGGTAGCTGGAATCAGGTGGAAAAATATGACAACTAATAGCCTGAGCTCTGAAAATTCGTGGAAACTGCAAGAGTTACACGTATTTCCATGTAAGAGAAGTTATGGTCATGTCCTTCACATGCTCACAGGAGAGCATCATTAGCAAGAAAGTCACTGCAAAGCACTGAATCAAGCTCATGTGTGTATCAGGACCACGACTATGAAAGCTCATGGATCCATTCTTGCTAAGGTTGAAATAAACCACTAGCTTTTTTTTTGCGCCCACATTTTTCCTCCTCTTCTGGAAAGTGTTCACTTTCTGAAACATTTTTTTTAAGTTTTTGGAAGTGTCCTTTGACTGTTGCTAACCTGATTGGCCACTGTCATCTATGTCTTAAAGCAGAAAACAAAAAGAGAAAGTGGAAACAAGAAATAAAGAGTGTTTAAATACAGGGGAAAAAAATGAGTTAATCAAATGTATTTGTGAAAATTCTGATTTTAAAAGCTGTATTGTGAGAAAAGAAAATGTATAGCCTATTTTGGTAGACTATAAAACAGGAAATCAATGGGAGCAAAGGCAAATCACTCTTCTGTGCTTTTCTAGATGCTTCAGCAAAAGCTTTGGAAAGCCTTTATTTGGGGAGTTGGAGGTCGACCCTACCATCTCTGTCCCCCCTCCAAAAAATACTATAAAAATAAATAGTGTTTGAGTTAACTCAAACATTTTTTTTTTCTTTTATCCTTTTATCCCCTAAACCAGAAAACAGTAGAGAAAAAAACGTTCAGATCATACATGACATTTCATTGTATCTGAAACAAAATGTTTCAGTTTTGGCTTGGGGTGAACTTTGCACTATTTAAAAACAAAACATTCAACCAAATTTAGTCTCATAATATCTTGTTGAAATCAAAACATTTCCTTTCTAAAGTCTAACCAAAAAAATAAAAAAGTTTTAATTAGGAAAAAAACACCCTTTTCAGTTAAATCTAACTTATATTCAACACCAACTCACAAACAGCTTTTGTCAATGCAAAAAATACGTTATTTGGCACATCAGCTAAACATCTTCCGAACTCTGGATTGTGTAGAAACTGGTACTCTGGAGCCCTGATGTGCACTTAGGTACTTGACTATTGCTACAGTTTGAACATCTCTGGCATATGTGTCCTGCAGCAGAGAACAGTGCTGCTTTGTGCTAGATGCTCTAGGAAGACTCCAAGAAAAAATGCTTGAATTTGCATTATTATTATTGTCATTAGAGCCCGGGTACCACTGGCTTGTACATTCATCCATCAAAAACCGAAGGAAACAAAACGCGTCCCCTCATTTCTTTTTGTCTTTGGATTAAGCTATCGTTTCTTCCTGGCGTTTCTGTTCCCTGTTGTCTTAGCAGCTCACGCTAACTTTGCTCAATACTATCAATAGCTGAGAACAGCAGAAAGAGATGATCACAAACACAAGATTATAATATCTGCTCTGGCTCTTCAGTGGCTCTGAAAACGTGCAAGTATGGTTGGGGAGATGGAAAATAATATGAAACACTCACTAACAGCATGTAGCGTAGAAACTTAGAAAACCACTGTAGTCATTGACTCACAGATGGTCAAATGAACAACATGTTTCTATTCCTGTATTTAATTAAATCTTAATTATGCCACCAACAGGGTTCAAAACGGCATTATGAAACAGCTTGCATGAATACCAAAATATGATTGGCTGACGAGACTTTGAACTCATGTAATTATCTTCCCAAAAAACTGCACACTTTGGGTCTATAAAGCCTCTTCGCCAAACAGCCCATTGCACCACAGCACATGATTAAAAATAAATTCATGTAAACTACGCTCAGTTAAAGATACCAAGCTGATAAATTTAGAGGCAGATTTCGAATTACCAATGAACCCAGCTGAAAGATGCCAGGAGGTGGAGGGAGCCTTTCCAAACCTCCAGCATGCTCTGGATCAGGCCCTTCATGGAAGCTTTGCCTCTTACCTTTGTTGGTCTGTGGATAAAATGGACCCATAAAATCAGGCAACGCTAATTTAATTCTTCCACCAGCTGATCACGTGAGTTAATTAAAAACAGCTGTTTTCAAAATATTCCTTTGAATTGTCTTTTTGTTGTCAAAAGAAGGCCCTTTATTGAAACAAAATATTCTGGAGGATTTTTTTTTTTCTTTCATTTTTAATGTCAGCTAAAACAACAACAACAACAACAACAACTTGTAAATGCATTTTTCCAAGGTGTTTAGTTTTTGCAGTACTTCCCAGAGCAGGGGGCTCGGAAGACAGTTGGGAGCTCCTTCCTAAATTCAGCTCCCAGACTCTTCTTCCCCATTTTAAAGCCATTTCAATCTGCTTTTCAAAATTGTCCCTGACATTTCTCCCTGATGTCAGGTCCTTTAATAGAAAACCATCCACCTGGCCACACTGATGCTGCTTCACTTTTGAACTTGACATTCAGAGCAGGAGTCACGTGGCACTCTCCTACTTACGAGCATTGCATGAAAGGGCTGCATATCTGAGAGCAAAAGAGCACAGTGTCCAAGATGCCTCCACCCTGCAAGCCACGTGTTCAAGAAAAAGAGTAAGAGATGTTTAAAAAAAAAGGCAAACAAACAAGTTACAACTTTCAACTTTTATGAAAGGTTTTCTACATTGCCAAAGTTTGCTTTGGTGAACACACACACCTGCCCAACAACCCTCCAGTCTACCAGCCTTGATCTGAAAAGACACTTTTTCTGTGCAGAGCAGTGTACGGGAAAAAAAGAAGGAAAATGGAAAGGTCATTGTATTTTTTTTAATGAGAAACCAAAATTTTAGCCATTCTGTTAATATGCATTAGAAAAACAATGTGAAGCATTTCATAACTGAGTACATGAACTCTGTACTGTGTTTTACAGAGATTGTCAGAGCAAATAAGCAAGACTCTGTATAGATTTACAATTTAAAATTAAAATTAAAAAGTCCCCAAACTGACCCAGTCAAATTTTTCAACTCAAGATCCATAGTTTCTTGAGAGTTAGGTTTTCAGTGAAAATTATGTTTACAATTATTTTAATTTAAAAAAAAATGATAATAAATTTGACCTCCCATTCAACCTTTAGAGGTACTTTTAAAGATGAACTCTAATTTCTAAGGAAAGCAGTCCCTTTTCAGAAAAACTTTCATTTGTACAAAAAGTCAGTTGGATGGGGGGAATAATTTCACTAGGAAGCTTTAACACATTTGAACCTTTTGCTTGGATCACTTGCATTCAAAGAAAAAATCTTGCTTGAAAATACAAAGGTTCCTCAGGAAAATGGATCATGGAAAGCCACCGGGATGAAAGAAATCCTGGCTGGGGACACCTTTATGCCTGTCTCAGAGAGGACACAGACCACAGGATGTCTATGCCCTTGGAACAAAGTCCCCAGTGTGTCCCCACTCGAGGGCATCCCCTTTTGGTTTGTGCACACACAGGGATGGAGGTTCCCTCTGCTGCCACCGTAATAAGCTAATAAAAATACTGGGAGAAGGGCTCATGGAAGATTTCACTTCCTTGAATTTTCATTTTGAGACGAAATATGACACAGACACACACTCGGTAGACAGTTGGCAGAGTTCCCATTTCCTGTAAAAGCCCACCAGATCTGTGGATAGAGATTGTCTTTTCACACTCTTTACTAGCACATTTTGATTTTCGACCTAATTTGATTACCGATTCTTCTTAAAGGAGATCAGTGTTTTCCTCAGGCTTTCCTTTTTCCCCAATGAGGCCTCACGCTCCCTGAAATACCCAAAATCGCTGACACAGTGTGCTCCTCCAGGAATCCGGAGTCTTTCCCACTGAGTTACAAGCTGCCAAGGAGGTTATATTATAACAAAAGAAGTTTTTATATCCTCCTGTAGGCAGAGTACTGGAAAATACCATGAAATGTGCATTATCTGAATGGTATTTGTTGATGGTTAAAGTCAACTTATTTAGGAAATTTCCAGCTGATATGTAAACATGCCATGAAGAAGGACGGAGACAGCCACTGTGATGCAGGCGGTGTCTGAACTCTCTTGGCCCCGCTCCTGGGACTTAAAATCTTAAAAACTCGTCCTTATGAGTCACTGAAGCAAAGGAGCCAGAATTGCTTTTGTCACATTTGGTAAGTGGACTGAAATGCAGTCACGGACCATGCAGTGACTCAAAATGGGGCTGGATGAAACATCTCCATCACAGCAGAAATGCCATCATTTAGCAGAGACCTTGCAGGGACATTGAGACACGACCAAACCATCACCGGCGGCAGATTCATCAACCCAGAACCACCATGTGAAACCGAAGAAGCATCAACGAATGATTTCCAGACTGAAACAGCATTTCTGTAACAGCCTGGCTGTCCTCTCTGCCGCAAGCGCTGCCTTTCAGCACAGCCCCCGGCCCCCTGCTTCCCCACTGCAGCACCAAGAGGCTCCTGTGGGTAACGGGCAGCATCCCCAAGAGCCCCGTACGAGGAACTTCACCGGGTGAAAGCACCCCATAGACGTCCTGTCTGTGAAATGAGGGTAAAATGAATGTTTTTAAGGGTAACCAGATTACTAGAAGAAGTAGCAGACTCAGCGCCTCTCCAAATCTCCGAATCAAGGCCAGTTGCCTCCCTCCAACACTTTTCCCACTTACCCTGCTGCAAAGGGGATAGGAAGAGACAAATTCAGAGACGGTGATTTTGCTTTTTATTCTACTTCATTTTTGCTGGAGGATGACAGGAGTGCTGTTTAAAGAATTACATGAAAAATAGCACAGGAAGACATGTAAAATTTAAACGAAGTAAAAGAAACAGATAGGGACTGAAAAATTTTAGGCAAGCATGTCAGTGATCTCTAAACAGGTTTAAGTGGCTAAAGCACTCCAGCCTACCAGGTAGACAGGAGGTCAAAGTGATCAAATGATGGCTTTCGGCTTTAAGCTTTTGAATGTGTGATTAAAGCAGTGAAGAGCGCTAATGGCTCCCAAGAGGCCTGCCTGAATTTTCATTGCATCAGAGTGATTTGGTCCGTCCCATGTTTTGAACCTCAGTTTTGCTCTGAAGAGGGCCGATGTGCAAATAATCACCTGCAACTTCTGCCTCTTGGTGGTTCCTGCGCCAAACCCTAACCTGTAAAATGAAATGTAAGCTGGTGAAGCAAAGAGGACTGGTGAAGAATTCTGTTATTGAACAGCCCAACTGACCAACCTGGAGCCTAAAAATCAGGATGAGTGATGTCTCGTCGCTAGCAATACAGGTTTTGCAGACTGAGCAGTTGCTGACATGCAGTCCCACTGCATCCACCACATCACACTGATGTCCCTGAATAGAACCTGACAAGAAAAGAAAACATGCAAAGAGCTAGGCATGAATTTGGGGGGGACAGTGGGGGGCAAACCATGCCAGCTCATTCTCTTCTCTTCTTTGAAAGCCTTAGACTTCAGCGATCAGCTAACTGATGGCACTAAAGAAGAGCAAATCTGAAAGCAAACAGGTACTGGTTTGATTGCCAGCAAGCAGCTTTCTTTTGTGGAAAGGCAACACTTCTTACATACAGGTTTCACAGAGTAAAACCAACCTCTCACAGTGACTTTGTAGTCAGCCAAGTGCCTGTAAAAACAGCACCTTCTGAGTCATAAACTCTGATCCTTGAGCACATTCATGGCCAACTCCAGCAACAAAACCAGCGTTAGTGCTCTTACATGTGTTGGAGCTGCAGATTCAGAATAGCTCTGAGAGAGGGAGCTACATCACCCTCTGGCTCCCGTCTTCCCAGGACATATTAACCAAAATCCTCCTGCAGAGTCCGATTCCTGGCACAGATGTGGGAACAGGAAGGAGCCCTCTGAGCTGTTCAGGTCTCAGCCCACACTGTGCAAAGAAAAACTAGGGCTACCCAGACAAGCAAGCAGATTTTCCTACCCCCAAAAAAACCTTGTTTGGTGCTTTCATTTGCAATTCTTCATGAATTCAATTTCATTTCCAAGAGGTGGGGATAAGAGGGGAAAGGATCTATCACACATGAGTGCTCCCCACTTCCTCTTTCACTGATTCCTTCATCCTCTTGCTCTCAATGGAAAAAATAGAGAAAAAGTGGAAGAAAGAACTGCTTGAAGAAATGATAATAATAATAGTAAAAAATTACTCTCCACACCCTGATTTCCTCTGCTCTATCCCTCTTCTGCTGACAGGGAGACCCTTCCAAACAAAAAGCAAACAGGAGTGAAGTAAATGAATTAAATATCTTGTTCCCGGAAATATCCCCTTTGTTTTCTTCTAAACATAAGAGGCTTTTATGTAAGTATTTTGAAAGTGAAGGTGATGCTCCTTATCTAAAAGGCTGAGGATTTTGGTGGGGTTCCCCTCTTTTTAAGAGGTAAGAAACAAAAATACCACAAAAATGTGGAAGATCGCTTCCACATTTCAAATTTAAATTTTCCCTTTGTTGGGTACCTGAAAGAATGTGTAAGTTTTACATCAATTTCCAAATAAAAATGTAGACAGATCAACATTTCATTACTTCCTCCTTGCTTTGAAACACCGATGGGAAAATATTGAAAACTGTAACTTGCAAAAAATTATGATCAGAATTTTTGCCCGAGATGTATTTTCCAGCAGAAACAAAACAAAGCAAAACAAGTCTTATCAGTGACATGTTTTGATCCCCGCTATCCAACAGTGTCTTTATTTTTAACCCAAGAGATTTGTATCTGGGTCAAGCGTATGAACAATTGGCCTCCTCCCTCAGCACAAGATTTAGCCTATCATTTCTCAGGTTAGAAATGCATTTTGCAAACTCTCTTTAGGTCAGCAATTAGACTAAGTTTAAGGCCAATTCATATTCCATATGAATTGGTTGGTCTATTCCTAGTGACAACAGCCAGAATATCAAATACACGACAAAACTGGCCTACTTAATGATATTTAAAACATATGGCACAACAATACTCTGCACATTTCCATAGCTTCACGTGTATGTGTTACTGATATGCCTTGCATTATAATGAAAATATTAGTACACGTTGGATTGCCATCTCCCTCCCCCTTCCCCTTCTCTCCACATGGAAGGATTTCGTCATACGTCTGCTCCAGTCTGATTTTGTTATTCATCTCTGCTGAGTGCCTGACAGATGTTTGCTTGCAAATTTCTAAATCAGTCTGCACTGGTCTCACTTTGCTCCAACTGCATTCACGAGGAGTTTTACCCCATGTGTGTCAGGAGCAATGCAGTTTGCCTAGTCCTGCCTGCTTCACACTGTAGCTAGATAAACCAGTACAGCAGCAGAGAGAAAAAGTGCCCGGGAACACGGACTGGGAGAAACACCATCCCAACTCATTCCTGTATTTTCACAGTCTCCTGCCAGAAAGCAGAATGAACGTGTCAACACAGAGAGGTCCCCAGGCTACAAAGGACTATGACAGCGCTAGTCTGATCTTTGTGTGACACGAGCTAATAGGTGGCCATTCAGCACCAACAGACTGCAGGGACCTGACCTGTTGACTGACCCAAAAGTGCCACGAAGAAGCCCACTCTGCTGTTAGCAGACTTGCATCATCACAATGAGGCACACAAAAGCTGCTTTCTCCAGGGTCCCTTACATCTCTGGTAAAATCTCAGTTGTGTGTTATGTTTCTATGCACCTTTGCCAAAGCAAAACCCACCTTGCAAAAATTTCACTTCAAAATTTCCTTCCATCCTTGTCCACATAAATATTTTTGTACAGAGAAGGAAGGCAATACTAAAAAAGCAGTCACACTTTGGGGTCTTCAAAATTATTCTATCAGTGAGGTCAGACTGAGGATTCATCTTCTGCAATACTAGCAGTAAGCACTGATGTCTGTGGCCTCCTGCTTTCCTCTAAACAAAACTTCTCATGCTTGTGAAAACTTCCTTTAGGAAATTCTCAACTTCCTTGAAAACAAATTGTTTATTTTAAAACAACAATTTTTTTCCTTTTTGTTTTCCAAAACAGTTGTTCAACAAAACAGCAGCATATACTACCATCAAAAAATCAGATCCCACTGAAAAAAAAAAAAAAAAAAAAACCGTGGAGCAACTCTAATTACAAAATATCACTAAGCTCCTAAGCTCTGGTTGCACAACATGTAGTGAGACGCTGGCTTTTCTAGCATTTAATTTAGGCTTTGCCTCGTAAGCCAGAAGGTATGTGTCCCACCAACCCCGCCAAATGTTCAGAATGTGCTGCTTGTGCTTTTGGTGGTGTCGAAGTGCAGATCTTGGCTCTTTATTAGCCCCCTGGGTCTCACAGTTCTTGAGGTGAGGCTGACCCAGGGCAAACTGAAGTCAGTGGAAGTGTTTTCATCACCAAGCCCAAGGCTGCACTTCTCCCATTTTATTTTTGGTGAGGCAAAGCTCTCTGTTCTCTTCAGGCTGAGGCAGAGAGAAGAGCTTTCTAATGGAGAACATGGTTTACTGGAGATGAGGTCTGAGGAAATGACTGTTCAAGTGCCTGTGTGCAGCTTCATGCTTGCAAGGGACTTTGTATGGAAATGAGGTGGCTTTACTGAGACTTATTATAAATGTCTCACCTGCCTCCTGTTGTGATGACAGAAAATAAAATGTGACTAAAAGTACTTCCCCAGTTTCACTGTGGATCTGTGCTGCCCCCACCACAGAAGGAAGATATGAGACAACCAAACAGATTTGGAGAAACAGAGTGAGACATTGCGGGGTGACTGGCTGGGACAATGAATCCTCACAGCAAATCCTTAAGCAAATTCGCAGTCACTTGAGCAGTCCAGATGGGTGATTTCATTCCTCCCCAGTAGCCACATCACCGGGCAATCCCAGCTGGAGGCACCCCAGCAGTGCCATGGGGTCAGCTTGCCCAAGTCTCCTGAGAGACAGCTCACAGCTGAAACCAGAGCAAGTGGAGAGCCAGCCCATGGGAACCCACATGGGCTCATCTGCTGGAGCCTGCCCACAGACCAAAATCCCTTGAAGAAGCTTTAACAAGCCATCTCTGAATGAGACATCCCAGGATATCACTCTGGAGCAGAAGCTCCTTACCATCCTACTGATACATGACCGTAAAGGGACCTAGCGAACTGGACATCCCCAAGGGACTCCCCAGTCCTTTTAGCAGTTTACGGACCAGCTGTCTTCCTGCTTGGACGTGAGACTGGTTCCACCCATAATTGGCTGCATTTCCCACTCTGTTCTCTACCATCCTCCAGACAATGGCTTATCATGCTGCTTCACCCTTCCCTTTCAATCAGCTGAGAAATTCTGGGAGCCTTCACTAGTATTCTTATCCCAGCCCTGAAATAACTATGTCCTGATCATGATAAAACTGTACTAAAATCCCACGAGACCCATCTATTGTCAGAGCCTGTGGCAACTTCTACAGCTAGGTCCCTCTGTTGCTAATTCTTTCTAAATGAAAGGTTGCCTAGCGGCATTCTAAAAATTGAAGCTTTGATGCCAGCACACATCTCCCCAACCTATTATTGCTTTTTCAGATACACTCCACTATATCAAAATTGTACAGATGGTTTGTCACGAGTGCAAAAGCAATGGTTTCAGTGTCTTCCCCACATACAAAATGTAAGCCAGCTTATACAAAGGATCTTCCAGTTATATTTCCTCCATGTGTTATTTTTATGTATCTTCCAGGGAAATGCGACTGGAGAATTTGAATTTAATAAGTGCGGGATATGGGGCACTATTAAGTCTTCAAAGCACAATCAGGCAACAGTGATGGATCAAAGGCCTACAAAAATATTGCAAGAAATTATTGGCCCTTTAGGAGACTGAGACACGACAAATGCCTACTGGATTCGTACTTCAGCCCCCTTGGGAGGGCAGAATTATTAAAGGTCGCTGTAAAGCCTGCTGAGAGCAACATAAGTTTTCTGCTGACTTTGCAAGTTGTGGATCAGACTCCAGGTCACCTGATAGAGAATATAGTGGAACCGACAGTAAACTTTATCTTTGCCAAAAGCGCAAAAAAGAAGGAAATGAAACATCACAGTAGTATTGATGCCAGAAAAAAAAGTCACAAGGCTCGATTGATAATGAAAAACTTGAGGAGGTTCAAGCTGAGGACAGGTATATTTTATAGCTCTCCTCCTTCAACAATTAAATGCAAGTTAAAAGAACTCTTGAGGAAAAATACAGAAGAATGTAATACTTTGCAAACCATTGCATGCTGTGGTGCTCTTCCCTGTGGCAAGGAGAACTACTATGCAGTGTTATTATTTTAATTCAAGGATATCATGGAAGCTAGATGACATCCTTAGGCTGTGCTGCTGCCCATGTCTCCTGAACAGGGGCTGCTTCTGGGGAGGATTTGAGTGCATGCATCACCCCCTTAACTTCAATGTAATGCCTTATATGCTTAACGTTGACCATAAAGGATGTTGTTCTCTTCCACAGAGGCTGAAATGTGACCCACCATGAAGGGTGTATTGGTGCATCCAGCCCTGTAATGCACCTTATAGTTTCACCAAAAGGAACATTTCCGAAAGCCACTTCTCATCTGTGATGCTCAAGGTAAGACATGGGCAGCTGGGATGGAAAAATCAGAGTTCTTCTCCTTGCAGTACTGCTGGAGCACCACTTCCCACCATCCAATCCCAACATAGCAAGGCTCAGTATAATATTGAGCAAGTCACCTTTCCCCAGCAAAGAACACCAGGGATGCAATGGAGCAAGCCATTGATGGGAGCTAGGAAGGGGGGAAGGATATCCTGAATCCTGGATGCAGCAGGCCTGGAGGTTTAAAATATCTGCTACCTCACCCAAACATGCATCCCCCCTGACACCACACATGCAAAGTCACAGATGCTTTGCAGGAATGCTCTTCCTGTACCTTTCAGGGGTGCAGCTGTTTCCTTGATAATTTCATTTCCAGTGCTTCAGCTACTACATGCTCCTTAGACCAGCTTTGATGTCTATTCAGTGGTGTATTTGCAGTCAGATCTAGGTCAAGAAGACTTGGACTATCACTCATAATACTCCAACTGACAATACGGTCTACACAGATAGAGGTCATCACTCTTGAGAAAACAGCCAGTTCATTTCATATTTCTGGAAAAACAGTCCAAAACCAATGCTAGTAATTTCTATATTTTTATCGTTGCTTCTTTTAAATTCTACAAACCTGAACATTCGAGAATTTGTTTGTTTGGGTTGGGGCTTTTTCACCTAATTGTTTTTGAAAGAAATGATTGGGCTTTCCTGCTTTTTCTCCACAGATCTCAATAGGAATGTCACGTCTGGTTTCCCCTGGATTTGCTGAGGGTCCCAGAAGTGGAACCTGATCTTTTGAGGTCCACTTGAGTCTTTAACAAAGCCATCTTTCCTCCTCAAAGTTTATTCAGGTGCTTGAGTCAAACAGGTGTTAGCAAAGACAAAGAAAAAGCAGAAGTTTTAATCAGGCTAAGAAAACTAATGTCCCATCTCAGCTGAGCAGGTTGGGTTGAATATCTCTTCTGATGTTTTAAGTGTAGCTACTCAGTGATACAATTTATTTTTTTATTTTTATTTTTTTTCCGATGGAAGATTTCAACCTTTCAGCAGCAAATTAAATACCAAAGGGAAGACAAATCAACTGATAACTAAGCAATTTCGTCGGGATGTACCAGCCCATTGCTGTAGCAGAATTAAAAGTAAGGAACTGTGGCTTTCTGTGTCCACTCCACTTGCAGCCAGGCAACCCTGGACATGGTGAGCCCCCTCCTGCTCAGCTGTCACGGTCTGTTAGGGCTGTCCAGAAGGGGGAACAGCGGCAGCAGGCAGCTAAAGTACCTATAGACACAAGGACACCTAGACTGAAGCATGTGGAGGTAAGGGGTTAGGGTTAGCACCTAGCTCTGAGGCTAGCACCCTCAGAGTCAGGGTGCTTGGTTTTCCAGAATAAATCACATTTTCGTAAGAATGTTTCATGAAACTTTGTTCTATTTAAAAGTCAAACGTTTTCTCCTCAGTAACGAATTATGTCAGGTTTTTATTTACTTAGTTGGTGAGAAGTTCACCAGTCATCCGGGGGTTCTCCAAGGTGATATCCCTTCCTTCTTCTCAGCCATTTAAACACATAAAAGCAAGGAAAAAAGGACCCTGTACAGCTTGCTTTATTTCATGGTTGACTACTGAAGGTCGCCTCACCAGATCCTACCCTTCTGCTGAGATACTAAACCACAGAACATGTTAAACAGCACCATCGACCCCCACAGAGTGTGAGCCCCAGCTCTTCAGAGGCTACGGGTTAGGCCCATGTTCTTCAGACAAAAAGCAATAAACAAGCTGGGGGCTGGGATGATGTATTTTGTCCTCCTGCTGTGGGAATGTTGCTAATACCTAAAGCCGCACAGAGAGCGTGGAGAAACACTGTTGGGAAAGAACTTAATAAAAAGTTAGAATGTGGCTAAAAAGGATGAATAAGAAAAGAAGAGTGGATATGATTTTTGAGCAGAGTTTCCAAGGAAAGGAAGACATTAGGCGTTTGTTTTTTCCATCAGAGTATGGGAGAACAGCTGTGTTTTGGCTCAAAATTAGCTCTATAGCCTTTGAGGCAGAAGGTGTAGGTGTCTCTTGAAAATGGGTGAATATTAGGGGAGATTCAGCTCAATTTCTTGAGTTGGTCAAGCAGTGGCAATGACCCAACAAGTGCCTTTCTGGTGCAGGAAACCAAGATCCCATCTCTGTGATCCCACCACCAGGCTGAAGAGGAGTGGGAACGCTTTAAAGGCAGGACTTTTCACCACTGGGAACTGTGATGAATGACCAGTCACTCAGCAGTGACCCATCCAGCTCATCAACAAGTGCTGCTAACGAGCTGTCCAGTCTCCCTTAGCCAGAAGACACATGCAACATGATACATGGCCTCAGCTATGGCTTAAACCCTGGAAGAGATGATTGGAGAACTATAGTGCAGGGGGAAGAGAAGTGAGGACAGATGTTCCCCATTTTTATCTGAGCAGAGGAAGGCTCAGGGGTTTGCAAGCTCACATATTAGCCAAAGCCAAGGTAAAGTTCAGAGATGGCCAAAGAGACTACAAATGGCTTATCTGACCCCATCCTCTTCTCCCCAAAATATCAGCTTTCCCCACTTCAGAAACCTTGAAAAGTTTCCTCTTGTTTGGCCCCGACATTTAAAAATAGGATTTTCTAAATTCTGAAAATTCCCAAAATCCTGGTGGGCTCCAGGCCAGCTGTTCCTGGGGCTGCACTGGGGCCACCAACAGATGCATCCAGCATCCTGGGAGGGCTTCACCTCCTCCACACAGAGCTATCTAATAACTATCTCTGTCCAAGTCCATTGTTTTGGCTTCCATTCTACCCAAAATCTGAACTGTCAGATGATGTACCTTGGTGGTTATATTCAAGAGGCAGCCTCAACAGTTAAAATTTGTTTGGCTGAAGTTCAGGGCAATGAAGCCCTCCTTGCTGTACGCATAGCTATCGAGCAATACACCCAGGAAAACAAAGCTGCTTCTGGATCTGCCTTTGTGCATGTCATGTAATTTTTCAGGGTGCTTCTGTGCAGTTAGGAGACATTTCTTAATCCCCTCTGGCCAGCAACAAGGAGGCTTGTCACCAGAGCCACACATCCCCGTTACATAGCCTTCAAAGTGTTTTAATTTGAGGGTAAATGGCGAAAAGTGATTTGTAACTGCTTTGAGAAGGATTCTGATGTCAAACTGGTGGACTCAAGAGGAAGACCATTTATTTCAATGGCAGTATAATTACAGCAGGGCTTTGCTTTCCAGTACCTTGTTGCTATCTTTTCACCTCACAAAATAGTTAACTAGGAGTCTGGCTTAACTCTCTGGGGTCCTAGTTAATCCTTAAAAATACTGAAATGCAGGAATACTAGCAACAATATTTTGGACTTTTTCTTGGTGGGCTTTCCAGCCATGTGAATTTGAAACTATGGGTTTCAAAATGTGGAAAAAGAGTAATTGCACCACAGACTATTGTGCTCGAAACGCCACCACACACATTGGCTAGATCCAAAACAGGAGGTGGACAAAGGGACAGGGTGTTTGCAAAGGCTGCCTGTGCCCAGCAGGAATGGTTTCACTCAGGGAGCCTGCTGACCCCTTCAGAGGGGGCTGTGGAAGGTGGCTAAGACAAGTGAGCCTTAAATCTGCTTTATGGGATCAGTGCATCCTTGCACTGTTTTTGTGGTTCCACAGATTAAAGAAGACAGCAAAGGACTGGCCTGAGGCAATCAATTTCTTTTGTAACCCAGAGAGAGTAAGCACCATGGGGACCCAGAAAGAGCAGTCCCTCTCTCCGTGGCCTGGACAGGGAGGTGCAGTCAGTATCCCTACACTAGCATCAGCCTGGCCAAACTCTTCCCAGATAATAGTCTGCAGCTTGCACTGCTGAAGTCAACCAAAGTTTCCTCTCAGGAGCAAGTCCTGACTCCTCAGTGGAAGCAGTTCTCCATCTTCTGCAAATGGAGAAGCTGTCAAGCAATACTAAAGAACTGGAAGCCAAATGATGTTTTTATGGATATACCTGCCCTGAAGTGGGTATTGCAGTCTAAAAAAACAAACAGAAGCCTGACCTGTTCCAGCAGTGCCCTAATACTGTTGGAAGAGCCAGGTTGGTTTGGGATTCTCCTTGACGTTGGTAGGAAGCCTTCCTCCCCAGTTTAATGAGGTTGGAGATGGGGGAAGAAAAGGCAAGGAGAACAAAATACTTCACATGCTTTGATTTTCCAGTTCATGAAAAAATATTTTCATTTTTCCTAGCCCAGGTTTTAAGCTACAGTTACTACTGCTGCAACCGCAATTAATATTTCACCTTCCAAAAAGAAAAAAAAACCTGTCTTCCCAGTGGATTCCCAGAGAGACATTCTGCTCTGATCTGCAATTAGTGGTGGCCTCGGGTAAATGATCTAAAATAGAAATGTTATTTTTGGAATCATGATAGCTACTACTTTTTACTCCCCCAAATGCTGGTTCTTCTTTTTTACTTTGCACTGTCATTAAAAATAGAATCCACAATTGCAATGCTAGTGCATATTGGTTTCTTCTTACAGCAGGACACACACTATCTTTCCAACAATACTGACATGAGAAATTATGCAGATTTCTAATCTTGCCAGCAATCAACAATCCGACTGGAAACACTGCACCAAGCATTCGAGGCAGAACTGGATCTGGTCTAAATTATCCTCGTCCTACAGACAATGGAGCTTGGACTACCAGGAGCTGTGAAATGGCTCTCTGTCTGACAGCTTAACGTGTCAGACCCCGATCCAAAGCCTGTAGAATCCACTGGAGGTTTCTTTTCTTATTTCAAGGGGTGTTCAGATCAGAAATTCAGGCCTTTATTTAGCATATATGTAGCTTTACGCGTCTGCCTATGTTCTACAGGAGTTGATACAACTCAGATGCAACGCTCTTCTCCAAGGCATGCTTGAGTGCTTTGCAGAATCTGGGCCTCGGGTAGAAAAGCTACAAATCACAGTGCATTTTAACAATCTGATGTGCCACAGTATTTTTTGAAAGTTATTTATAATTTGCATCCATCATTATTACACCGTAGACAGTCTCTCCTGGCATTGTACACAGCAAATAAAGCAAGCTCTGAATAATTTATAATCTGAGAGAAGGAAACAGAGAAGGCAAGCGTCTGGGAGATGCAGAGACTGAGTACCCATGGATAACACCTTTCCCAACTTCCGGTTTTGGTCATTCTTGTTACTATTGCAGGAGGAATGTGAGGGCCAAATTATGATTTTGAAAGTATCACTCTTGAGGAAACGTGATGAGGGGAAACGGCCCTTGTGATTCACATGCTTGGTCAAAACCTGGGTAGAGCTGCCAGCTTCATAAGGGGATGGAGGCAAAGAGATGGACAAACGGCCTGCGGGGCGTCTTCAGGAGAAAGAGGCACCCACTTGATAAAGCTACAAGTCCTTCCCCCCTTTGCGTTCCGCCATCCTCCCGGGAAGGTCCGTATTTCCAGCCTCCTCAAGCACAAAGCAGAGGAAGCCCAGATGGAGCAGTCCACCTGGGCGCCTGCTCCAGGCACTGGCAGAGAGCGGCCACCTTGCTCCCCACGGGGCGACGCGGGCGCGCTCGGCCGCCCTGCCGGCACCCTTGCCCTTCAGAAGCGTGCCTTGGCCCCGGCCGCATTTGCTGGCAGGATTAGTAAGCAGAGGGAGCTGCTGTCCCCAGGTCAGCCTCTCCCTCGCTCGTGTATGCCGACCTGCTGCTCTGAGGGTTTATGGCCAAGAAAGCGGAAAGGAAGAGCGGGCACATCAGCTGGTAACAGTTCAGAAACAGATGTACATTCCTGCACAAAACTCCAACGTTAGCGTATCCAATTACTTTGAAACTGTGCTCTGCTCCCACTGTCTTATCCCTAAAGCCTTGCTCTCCTTACCTCCTGCCTCTTATCTCTGCTGTTCACTCACTGCTTCTTTGCTTTTGATTATAAACTTGTCACTGCGGGGTCTGTGCTTTGGGAAACATCCACCCGCCACGTCTGGCCGCTGCCGCCGTGCCGCACAAAGACTAAGGAAACAAAGCCCATGAAGCGGAAGTGCAACGCGAGACACGGCTGCCCTTGCAAGGACAGCACGGGGAAGATGCACACCCCAGGTCACATGCAGTGGCTGCTGCGCAAGCACCAAGGAATTATCGCCTTTCTAAGTCACACCAGAGGGGAGGGAAAAATCGGCTTAAGTAGACCTGGCTGCAAGAGAGGCCATTCAATGCTGGATGCAATCTGCAACTGGGCATTTCTGAAAGGAGAGACACTACTTGTGTCTCTAGCAGTAGGTAGTGAGGAGGAGGAAGGCAGCGAGCACAACAGCATTTTTCTTCTTTCAGTTTGCTCCCTAACAGAGTGGAGCTGGAAAAGAGCCCAGAAATGCTATCACCCCGACTGTCAGGGCACCCAGCCTTTCCCTGCTTCCCACTGGAGGCAGAGGGGAGGGACAGCAGGGGACGGAAATCCAGATGCTCTCCTCCACAGCACAGAGAGGCTGGAGGGTGATTTGTTGGCCAAGCCCTGCCGGCGAGACAGCTCGACCACAGCCTTTGTACAGAGAATAAGCACTGCCCCTGTGATCCAGTCTATGTTCACTGTTTTCCTCTAACAACTAACTTGAGGAGCCTGGAACAGTAGCAGCATCATAGTGGATCTCACTCTTTTTAATCAAGGTATTAAACTTACACCAAAACTGTCTATTTTTCATATCACAGTTTTCATTTTGTCATCTTTTTTCCACTCTGCTGTGCAGCAGAAAGGATGCATCCACCATCCTTCTTTGCCAGAGGTATCTTCGTACCATGGGGTTCCACCGCAAACCCCTCAAACTCCTTCTTCCTTCAGGAGAACCAGCTCACGTATCACCCGGCTCTGTGCACACGTAGACTGTGTCTTTGGACTGCTCCAGGCGAAGATATCTGCAGTATTGTCAGCACCATACTTAGCTCTGGCACTAAGTACTGCTATGGGACTCGGCGGCTGTAAAGAGTGCACACGTACACAGCAGCTCTGCAGCGATGTTAGTTGGAGCCCGGCTTATAGACTTCATAATTGTGACACAGCCCAGTTTCACCATAAATTTCCCCTAATGAAGCCTGCTTGATACTAAAAAGCTTTGCACATTTAGAGGTTATGCACAGCAAGATCCCCCTTAGGGAGAAATCCTGCCTTGCTTTGTCATGCAGTCCTTCGGCTTGTTCGCAGAAGCCAGGCAGGGGGCTGGGGCTGCTCACGTATTTATTTAACATAGCCATAGCGTGCAGGATGCTGAGGAGCACAGGGAGCCCACGCCTGCTCCTGCGGTTTTGCACCATGAAGCCGGTGGGAGCACATGGAGGACCCGATGCCATTAGTAGGGAACCTGCTTGCTCGGAAAACCCCGCTTTTTGTGGCTGGAAGGCGGAGATGCCCCTCCGGTCTTCAGTGCAGGTTTCCCTGGCTTGTTGTGTGATGTTTTCTCTTAATACTTGGAAACGAATCCATGCAGCCTGGAGAGGCACGGTGAGAGTGCGACGAGCAGCTCGGCTGGACCAGGGCTAAGCCATGCGGCCACATACTTTGGCCACCAGCGTGATGCCCAGGAGCTGCGTGCATCCTGCTCTGCCTTTCCGTGGCCGCGCTTGCACGAGATGGGCTCGGTGGCTAAGGCAAAGACAAAATGGTTGTGCAGCTGAGCTCCGCATGCTCTCATAAACTCAGTTCTGCTCCCTGTGCTCCCGGTGCTCTCGTGCTCAGCTCAAAGCAGCTCCACTGCCCTCCCCGGGAAGCCTTTGCAGGCACCGACAGCACCTTTGGGCAGCACAGGTTGTGCGCTGGAGCTGAGCACCGTGCTCAGCCCCGCACAGAGGCTTCGAGCAGCCCGGCTGCCCTCCCGTGTACCATACATCCCTGCAGTTTTGCACCGTGAAGTCAGTGGGAGCACATGGAGGATCCGATGCCATTAGTAGGGAACCTGCTTGCTCGGAAAACCCCGCTTTTTGTGGCTGGAAGGCGGAGATGCCCCTCCGGTCTTCAGTGCAGGTTTCCCTGGCTTGTTGTGTGATGTTTTCTCTTAATACTTGGAAATGAATCCAAACAGCCAGAAGAGGAGACTTCTAAATACCTCACATATGAACCGAATGCCACTTACAAGGGGTGCTTTGCCCTCCGAGGCGCAGTTTGACGTTGGCACCGCTGTACCGACAGCAGTTTGCCTCGCTTACGGGACAGACGCGGGGCTGTTGCTCAGGTTTCCCAGTACTAATGTCACTCACCCTAACTCGGCCGAGCATGGCATCTGCTCGTGGACCTCCATATCACAGACAAAGCGGTGGCCAACCCTTGACCCTGGCCACAAGCCCCAAGCCCTTCTGGAAACCTGGCTTTAGGGTGCAAGAGGGAGGCACCCGTCCTGTCCAACTCGGCGGGGTCTTAAATTGGATTAAAAATCTATTTGCAGAACTGCCTTGCTTTCCGACTTCTGTGCTGCACCTGAAAACCTTTCCTTTTGAAAGCAAACACAGGATCTCCCCAGGGGCTGCCTGGGGAAGTCTTTCCACTATAAACATTACCTACCAGTAGTGGAGTCAGCCCCAGGCAAGCCAAAATTCCTTCTACTACCAAAGAACACTTTCCAATCAAACCAGACATTATTTTTTCCATTAATGAGTGTTGATACCTACTGGAAAACTTTGCGAAGAAATCTACTCCAAACTAATTCTTCTGATAAAACATCTACATTTTATAAGTTTCTTTTGTCTTTCTCCTTTTTTTTAACTTTTTTTATTTTCCTGCTCCGTATCAAAAACATGATCTTTGCTGCTCAGGAATGTGTCTGTTCCTGCAATCTGGGCTTTAGCTGAAATCAGAGGTCCAAATCCGAATTTGCACTGCACTAGCTCCACGGAAGCGAGTAGAGTTTTCCCACATTTTCCCTGATGTGATGGAGACAAAAAAGAGATCCGTCATCTTCTGTTTGATGCATCAGGAAACCCTAGAGTCCCTGCCACGATTTGTATGCCCTGAGACACCACAATTTCAGCTGCAGGATAGACTGGAGGAATAGACATCCTCCGATGTACTTCGGCTCTCACTTCCCAAAAAGGGCTACGAGTAGAAAAGTGGGGAGAAAAGTGGCAGGCAGACGGGCTGCATGGCCGGCACTGCCTGTCTTGGGCAAGCTCTGCAGGGTTTTCTGCAAGCTATTGCCTGCTCCAGGATAACCCCTAGTCTGTCCAGGAGGGTCTTTCCACGTCCCCCACAATGGGGACACTGCCGGCTGCCCCCAAAACCTCCACCCTTCCCACCGCCCAGCACACCCCAGGCAGCTTCTGCCACCCCGATGCCACCAAGGAGTGGCCCGGGGTGTGCGCGGGGGACAACAGGGAGAGCAGCAACCCCCAGCCCTGCAGCGGGGCGAGGGCAAAATGGGGGGTGCCCCTGCCTTGCTCCCTGCTGGAACGGGGCAGCCGGGTTCGGGCAAGGGCAAGCAGAGCAGCACCCCAAAATCCCATTCGGGGAGCAGGGGGGGCTCCACAGGGGTCCCCGCCCCAGCAGCAAGTTGTGCATCCCCCGGGGTGGGGGTGGCGGGGGGGGTGGTCGTGAGCTATCTTTTATTCGAGGTGCATTCCCAAGATTTTAGTTAAGTGTAACATAAAACTGTGAAAGTTTAGCAGGGGAAAAGCTTTCCTCCCACTGACCTGGCCGGCCAATCAGAAGGGAGCCCCGCACCTCCCTCACTTCTGACAACTATTTAGCAACTGAGCTCAGCTAAAGTTTCCAAAAAGTTAGAATAACTTCCTCTCTCCAAGACCTCAATTTTTTGCACAACCCCGTCCTTGAAATAAGAGCCCTTCAAGCAACCTGGAAAACGTTTGGTCAGCAAAAAAAAAAAAAAACCCTCCTGTTTTTCCAAAGGATCTGTCTCAGGAATTTAAAGCACATTTAAGACACACACACTCACATAACATAAGGAGGGGGGGAAAGGCTCTTCCCCTCCCCTTCTTGCAGAAAGCATGGAAGAAAGCTCCAGTTCTCCTGTTTCCCCTGTGGATAGCTTGGGGACCAGTGAAGAGGAGCTGGAAAGGCAGCCAAAGAGATTTGGCAGGAAGAGAAGATACAGTAAGAAGTCCAGCGAAGATGGCAGCCCCAACCCAGGGAAGAGGGGGAAAAAGTCTAGTCCCAGCTCCCAATCTTATGAAGAACTGCAGAGCCAGAGGATCCTGGCCAATGTCAGAGAGAGGCAGAGGACTCAGTCGCTCAATGAAGCTTTTGCCGCCCTGAGGAAAATCATCCCCACGTTGCCCTCTGACAAACTCAGTAAAATCCAGACCCTCAAGCTCGCGGCGCGGTATATAGACTTCCTCTACCAGGTGCTACAGAGCGACGAGATGGACAGTAAGATGACGAGCTGCAGTTACGTGGCTCACGAGAGGCTGAGTTATGCCTTCTCGGTGTGGAGGATGGAGGGAGCGTGGTCCATGTCGGCCTCACACTAGCCACCGCCCGGGCGAGGCGAGCGCAGCTGCCGAAGGGGTAGGTACCGCTTTTCTTCTCCCGGGGCTGCCTGGGCGCGTGACGGGGCGCACGCGGCTCCATCCCCGGCCCCGGGGGCCACGGCGGGTGCCGGGACGAGGTGACATGGCTTGGCGGGATGCGGGGACGCCACCGGGTGAGGGGTCCGGGGGCCGCGGGGCCGAAGGGGCCAAGGTCCGTGCGGACGTGTCCGGCCCCTCCCGCTCCATCGCCCCTGCGGAAATTTAAAAAATCGACTCCCGTACGGGCAAAATATCGGATACGCAGCATTTTTTGAAAAAAATCAGCATCGTGTTGCTCCGCGAGGCTTGGGGAGCAGCGAGGGGACCGCAGGGACGAGGGAGGGGGGACCCGTCGCTGCAAGAGATTTACCAGAAAGCGGCTGCTTTGGGGAAGGATTTTAAGAGGGGAAAAGACGATCAGTAAAACAGGCTGACAAGGGGATCCGAAACAGCTGCCGCGCCACGCCGAGGGCGGCTGCGCCCAAAAAATCCCAGGGCCGAGCAAGCAGCCCCCGGGTGGCCACATCCTCTCCGTGCCGGGGGAGCGAGTGGGTCCGCGGGACCCCAATGGGGTTCGGCGACAAGTTCACCCTGCTGCGCCCTGGGTTGGGTTTCTCTTAAAAGAAACGAGCAGCAGATGTCGGCTGCCCCCCGGGCCGTGCCTGCCGCGGCCCCTTCCCCCTCCCTCAATAAATGCAAACAAAGATAGAGGAGGCTTGGGTAAATTTTCATCTGGTTCAGTTTCCCTTCCTCAAAGTGCCGGTAAAGCGAAGGTTGGTGTTAGACTTTTATCGGCTGGAACGTAGTTTCTGATTTACTCTCAGCACTAAACTCTTCCTCATCATTTTCCATTTCCAGAAAACTGTTTCCTCTTTATGTTGCCTTTGCAATATTTGGGGAGAGAGAGAGGGAGGAATAAACAGAAAGAAAAGAAAAGAAAACCAGCCCTTAATAACACGCTCATCTCAAGCTAATTAAGCGGGGCGGCTCTGCGTTGTGTCAGCCAGGGTTTGCACAGGGCCAGTCACTCCCCGGGGCTCGGTACATAAAGCAGAGCCCGCTAACCCAGTTTGTTCAGCACACGCTGTTTACTGCTTCAGGATGTAGTCAGCTCAAAGGGGGAATTTGCCCCCTGTAACGTAGTGCGTGATGTAAAATAAAATAATTCCATCATTCAGAGAATCAGCTCCTTACAGACCACAGGAAAATTTATCCCAGCCCATTGGCCAGGCTTTTTTGAAAAGGCAATTCCATCTTTGTTTTAGCAGTAATCAATGGCCCGTTTAAAAACCTTGATATAACTACAGGATGTTATTTGAAAAAGCCAAGAAGCACTCAAGCAGGGCTTACTGGTGGTGTAAAATGCAGACTTGAAACCATTTTAGAAACCACTTCAAGTAAGTGTTTCCTTCACGTCTTGAAACAGTCTGCATTTTGGTGCTGCAATTAAAGTTTCTCCGCGCCCTTCTAGGGACCTCTCAAAAATGCCAGCCTCTTTGAAAATTAGTTGCTCTATCCATTGCTCATTTTCAGGAAATAAAGGCTGTCTATCGTTTAGTTTTGTTTAGATAGGTAACGCTGCTGTCGTGGTTTTTATGGCTATTACTAGTGTTGCTATTTTTTGCATTGCCGTGCCCTAATTTCAACTGTGAAAAGCCAAAGTCGAGTCACTTTTTAAAAGGGTAAGCTCTCCGTTTATAAAACTGAGTGCCTTTTCCCATGCTAATCTGGCTAAAAGAGCTGCGGCAAATAGATTAAGAAAACACACGCAAAACCCAGGCTTCTTGTCAAAAACAGATGTAAAATGTCCCAAACACATATTTCTTCAGCAGTTTAGATTGGCTGAATGCTAAAGTGCTGGGATGGAACAATGCATTTATTCTGTTGTTTCCTAAATGATGTGCTGCCATTAGCCAATGGTTTTTTAAAATCTATTATCTAATATATATCCATTCCCCTCTATCACACAGTGCATTAGTGGCAAACCCTGCATATTTTTACCCCCATTTGAAATTCCTTGTCAGTGGAAATATTATTAACATCGCTCTGACAAGGCGGGCTTTGTATGCGGATGCTCAGAGCCTGTCCCTACATAAAAGAAATTGAGAGAGACATTTCGGACTGCGTGAAAACCTATGACGTAGACCCAAATCCCGAAGCGTTTTTGGTTTGCTTCGGAGTCAATTGATACTCAGCGCCTTCTCCGTAAGCAGCTTCCAGCCCGGTGGTGAGAGCTGGCTTTTTGCTCGGCATTTGGGCACTCAGCAGAGGGACATCGCCTTTCCCCGCTCAGCCCCGAGCCCCCCGGCTTTCGCGTTTGCCTCTGCTTTCTGTGTCTGTGTGTGCATGCACACGCGTGCGGTTGAACTGTTGAAAACGTTGTTGACAAATGGCCTGGTGTGGTGCGGTGTGGTGTCAAATTCTATCGTTTACGGTGACAAAAATTACATCTGCCAGCAAAAAAAAATGACAAGATCCTCAAGAAATACTGTGAAATGCGCAAATGTAGCCGGGCAGCGCGGCGTGGGCTTCCACATGTGCCTGTCCCAGCCAGAGGTGTTTTTACCCACAACAGGGGAGCTGCCTGTGCAGCCTGGATGGCAAAAAATCCGTAGGAAATGGCTATCTGAATTTGGGATCCGCTTCTGCCTTTCCTAGGGACTGGTGAGCGTGGCACCCATTGGGCGAGCGCACAGGGGTGAGCCCTGTTTGGTCGGGGTGGTTGTTCATGTTGGGCTGGAAAAATCAGAGGAGCTTTTTGATTAGAAAATCAGAGCCTTGGGAACTGGTAAAATGCCACCTGGCCTTTGTGAATGCCAGTAGGTCACCGCTGCTCACTCCTCTGGCCATGAGAGGTTTTCCTGTTCTGCTTACTGTAATTACAGGCAACTTACTCCAGTAGTTTCGAGAGAAACAGGCGCTGCTTTGCACTTCAATTAGTGCACTAGGCAGTAGGATGTTTCAGCATACATGAAAAGCTCGGGGCTCGCCGAGCCTTCATCCCACACCTCCCCTCCTCACCACCAGCACCTGTGCCCCTTCCCTCGCAGCCACCTTTTCCTTTTTCCCTCAGAAAGCTCAAGATGCTCTAAACCACCCAAAAAATCAGGAGACAAGAAAATACATTTCTCCGTTATTCCACTTGGTAGGAAAAAGCCTGCCCAGCCAGGATGTGAGGGACAGCAGGAGCATCAGTGAAGTGCAGAGCACACACAGCCCAAGCCCCTGTGTCGGCAAGGGGGCTCTACCAGCAGCCCCCCTCTTCCCGTTCGTGCTCATGGGCTTGCCATGAGCCCTTCGCTGGCCCTGGGCTGCCACTTGCAGCAACAACACCTTTGCCATCGGTCTGCATTCGGGAATCCACACGTAGCGTGCGCATCTGCACAGCCCTCTTACCATTGCTTCCTTAAGATTTCCAGGGCCGTTTCCAGTATAAAATGCTAGCATCCTATTTCATTTCGTCCTTAAAGAAGCAAACAGATGTTATCTCTGCTGGCCCTGGGAACAAGCGAATTCTATAGTTTATGAGAGCAGGACAGTTAACTGGGGGTGCTGTGACACTGGAACTAAGCCCTTTATGTCCCAAAAGCCCTGTTTTTTATACGCATCCTTAGAAAATGTAAATATGTTTCCTTGACAGGAAGGATTGTAAAGTTTGGTATTTACATTAATAGGTTTATAGCTTTTTTTTTTTTTTTATCTTAGTGCATTTAAAAGCCCAGCAAAATGCATTTTGGATCTTCTGTTTACGTTCGTGTCTTTTCTTGGGAAAGAATAAATCTGCTACACAACGTGCACTAAATGCATAGCAGTCAGCCAGAAAATGCTCAAATTCGGAGACCTTTGAAAGACAGGGTGCAAGAAAAATTCTCCAGTGAAGCAGACACACAAAGGCAAATCAACCATGGGCTATGCACATAAACTAACTACTGATCATAAAGAGTTAGAGACAGGCATGGTGGAGAGACACGTTGGATTAAAACTGAAGGAGTGCTTCGAAGGGCAGTAAAAGCATGTTTTCACTTAATCCACTGGAGCCGGTGCTGTGGTAAAAGTCCTATCGGGAGAGATGTGTGTTGAAGGGTCATTAAGGGAGCAGTGAAGGCATACATTTCACCTAAGTAGACCTAAATTGTCTCCAAATTAGTCGTCCTCATACTGGTCGGCTGTGCAGAGTAGCTCCGATTTTAAGAGCATTCAAAGCTTCATCATTAAAACGAAGGGGAAGGTTGCAACGCTCTCTGAATACCTCCCTTCGCATTCCTGCCTTCGGTGCTTTTTGGGCATATTTCATAGAGTTATAGGTAGTGGCAATAAATTAGCCCTGGAGATCACTGCAGCTTCTTACAGAGCCGGGACAGATCCTGAAACCACAGCTGAAATATCTTCTGGGGACATTTCTTGTCACTCTTTCCTCCTAGCAATATAATTATTTTTATAGCTGCAGCCCTGAGAATCACTTCCATGTGGTTCGGCACAACTTTGAAACCTCCAAGCCTGAAATCTCCAGAATTTATGTCTTGCTGCAAAACCATAGGAATAGCCTGATGAGGCCATGAACATGTAAGGGAACGCCACCACAACCCCGAGCACAAAGCAAGCTCTACATGTAATCGGGGAATTACAGCTGCTGGTCGGGGGAAGCGCGCATTTTGGGTGGCTTTTTTCCCTCTCTGTGCTTCGCAGAAGATTAGGGGGAAAAAAGGCTGATCAAACATCTTCTGGGCCATGAAAAACATGCTGGGCCAGGTTCTCTGCTGGCTCCGAGCAACCTTGCTGCTCCTTGTAGCGGGTGATCCCATCCGACGTCTCAGTGGGTTGCTCTAAGTGACTTGGAGAGTGCTATACACCGACACTTATGATTTACTTCTTAGGCAAATTTGGAAGTGAGGAAAAACAACAAGTCCTCCAGCTGGATGCTAGCAGCTTCATGCTAATTAATGATTAGTTCTCAAGAATTAAAACAGTAGAAATATTTGCTGGGGGAAAAAAAAAAAACCCTAGGCACCCCATCATTTAATTAGATTTGTAGTTGTAGAAGATGACCACTCAGCAGCAACAACTAATCATACACAAATAACAAATTAACTCAGCCAGCCAATAAATCAAGGCGCAGCAGCCCTTACCCTCATACCCGTCTCTGTAACCGTTTCCACGCCAGCCCTGCGGCCCTGCGGCCGGACCCTGCCCGCCCTGGATGCAGTGGCTTCTCCGGGCGCAAGCTAAACCTTAATTACTGTGCTTCAGCACCAGCACGGCCCTGGCCTTCAGCAGGCTCCCCTGTGCACAGAGGACAGCTTGCGTGGGCAAAACTGTGCCATCGGGGCCAGCTTGTGCAATGCCCTTGTCCCTCTCCCAGCGAGGGGAGCTGGCCCTGCCTTGCTAACCCTGCTGGGGTGGGAGTTTTGCGCGAGTGAGAACTGAGTCAAGCCGCAAAGAGGCTCTTCTCCAGCAAACATCCCCTCGGCTGGAGCTTTGCTGGGCTCTGCTCAACTTCCCTGGCACTGCGGGTGCTCACTTTTTCTCTTGTGTGCAAGCAGACGGGCATGCAAGGCAGTGACGAGGGGCTGACTGTCCAGGACGCGCTTCTCCTCCTGCGTTAACTCAGGACTGTCATTGCGGGGTGGCTGGTGAAACAGAGGACCTGCCACTGATTTTTTTTTTCCACGTTCTGTCACCCTGAGAGTCTGAGGTTTTTGGCATTTGGCAGTAAGGAGGGGTTTCCCTCCGGCAAGGCAAATCAGCCTCCCTGCGCTGGAAACGAGCTGTCCCACCACGGGAAGCACCGCAGGGGAAGGTGAACCTGCACACGTGAGGGCCGGCGCTCGCTGCAGGAGGGCGCGAATGGGGCTCGCTCCGACAGGAAGGCTGTTGGCCATGGCTCCTACACAAGCATTAAGCAAGCAACAACTGTTAAGCCCCGCTGCTAAAACAGGGTTTCAAAGAGGTTTAGGACCATTATATCCTGTAATTTGGGATTTTTCTTTTTTTTTTTTTGGCTGCTGCACTTCGGCAAGTGATGGCAGAAGCGACACCTTGAAATTTGCCCGCTTTCTGCTCAGGATGGCGGCAGCGAGGCAGACCCTGTCCTGTACAGCTTGCAAAAGTGACCTGACATCAAAAAGAAAATAGCCCCTTTGCAGAGCACTGTACGGTGATCTGGAAATGAGAAATTATCCCTCCTTTCCCTCCCCTTTCCTTCTCCTCCCATCTTCTTCTCCTCTCCATCTTTCAACCACAGCTTGGAAGGCAGAAAAAGGGGAAAAAAGAGACAGATGTCTACTGGTTCAGCTTGATATATATTCGCTGGAAGAGGTCCAGTAAGCCTGCACTAGCTTTAATTGAATTCCTAATAAGATAGTTTTGCCTTGCTAACTGTCACCCCCAAGAAACAGCTTCACCATTTCCTTAAGAGATACTAGACCTGCCAAACATGCTTTAAAACGTATGAATTAGGTTTCGGATGAATTCAGCCATGAATTCAGCCGTCAAAAACCCTCAAGAACTAATGTGTGTGATTAAGCCTTTGGTTTAAGCTGTTCGGGCCTCCTTTAAAAATCATGCATTCATACTTAAGTGTAAATAAACCTAATTGCTCAGAATTTGGGGGTGGGAGGGAGGCAGGGAGAGGCTTTTGTGCAGAAAGTGGCACTTTGTGCGGCTCGGGGTTTCCCTACACTGGCGTTTCCTGCGCGGCACAGGCAGCCCCGAACCTGGGGAGATTTTCTGTGCCTGGTAAAGCAACCGAAATGCGGTCGAGGCCCATGCCCACATTAGCTCCTTAATAAAATTAATTTGGCAGAGGGATCTCACGCAACCACAAACACATGCATTTGAGGCTGACCCTTACGGCATGTTTTATGTGCACCGTGAAGGAATTGAGCTGCGTAATATGGCTCGTAAGAAGAAATTCCTGGCCAGAAAGCTCAGAAAATTGTGGACATGTTAGAAAAAAACAAAAGGGCTGACTCAAGAGAGAGACAAGCAGGCATACACTTCCCAGCACATGATTTGCCACTAGCAGCAGGATGGTTTATCTTCAGTTAAAAAGAAAACAGGTCTTTAACCCCTCTGCCCAAAGCGTGCCTGGGGAGCGTGGTGGCACCCCGACGTCCCCTGCTGACCCCCCACGAGGTCCGTGAGGAGCGGGACCACGCGGTGCCTGCCTGCCCCATGGCACCGAAATGCCATCCTGAGGGCGCTCAGGACAGAGAAGCGAAAAAATCGCCTTTTGCTGCCGTCCTCTGTATTTCACTGCTTTCCTGTGGAATTCCAAGAAACCCACCACTCATCCCACCAAGGTGCTTGGAGATGCTGCCCACCCAGCGCAGGGCAGAGTGGGTTTTCGTCCTCCTCAAGGGCTCACGCTGGATGCAAACAGCATGCTCTCCTACCAGCATTGCTGCGGGCACCGCTCGGCTCTCGGAGAAAAGCATTTGGGGCACTATCAACCCATTTATCGAAAGAGTTAGGATGGGGAAAATAGCTTTTAGGCATGTCAGAACTGAGTGCCCGTCCGCTCATCTCCCTGTTGCACGCTTCCCTCCCGGACACCCAGCACCATCTCGGCGCGTGCTGAGCCCCGCACACACCAACTCACGTTGCCTGGCGCGAGCTCTTGGGAACCTGGAAGCCTGCTTGCCCCTGTAATGCTAGGGAAGCACCACCGCCAAAACTTCCCCAAAAGACCGGGATGTAAAGCTATGTGATAGGTTTATGCAGGCCATACGAGGTAATACTGTCTTTAAAAAAAAGAATATATGCATACAATATACCTATGTATATTTTTACACATTAGATAACGTGGCTATTCGGCATCTGTTAAGGAAATTTATTATTTTGTCTGATGCGCTCAGGAAATTTCTAATATAGCTGAGTCCATTTTGTTGTCTGTAATTGGGAGCGCAATGCTTCAGGCACAACCCTGCAATCTCTGTGTTCGAAGCTCTCTTCCAGCTCAGTGGGGTTTTATGCACTGAACAACCAGATATTTTGCAAGAGGTTTTTCATCCTTTGCCACGAGAAGGGCTGTTTAATAGATTCCTGTTACTACTGGCACTAAATAATCTCTTTTATACCATATATGTCCGAAACATTCACTGTTGGGGCACAGCTGAGCGTCTGCTCTCTAACCACCTTCCCCATAGAGAAGAAACGAACTCGTCCTTAGTTTTTGGTGCAGAGAGGTGGTTTGGAGCATCAGGTTTGGAACTGCTCAGGCTGTAGTTTATGCCCCAAGAGAAGAGATCCTCAGGGCATGCCTTTCCAGTGATCCCCTTGGAAATTTTAACCACACAACCTGGAGATCAAAACTTGTTGTGATTATGTGCGTGAAGGAGTAACTCTCCACAGGTTTACGTGCTCATGCCAGGGAAATCAGTGGCTGAGGGTACCACAGAAAGACCTCGTTGCCCTAGAATATAATTACGGGTGCCCCCTTCCCAGCTGACAAATGTCACTTCACTGCGGTGTGCCCAGAGAGCTGGGGATGTGGGTAGCATTTTAAGCAATGAATTTTCAATAGGACTGAATTAATTTCAAAATTTCACTCTTAAACCCTGTTACTTTTTAAATCAGGCAATACTTTCACTTGTGGTGGGTGGCAAAAGATAACTATTTTAAAGTGGCTCAGGAGCCTAAGGGAAAATCTAAAATATACTGACAAGGATTTGAAAATTGTAACCTTTTCTTAGCTGTGAATTCTGTTAGAATTAAAGAGAAAAGACCAGCTTGAAAGTGACAATCTTCAACTTTTATGAAAGTGATTTATTATTCTCAAACAATTATTGTCCTGTTTTCTCCTGCAATTAGGAAGGCTTTTCATGTGCACCACAAACACCTTCTACGTTTATAAGATCTGCCCATTCATCCCTGCTCCTCCAGGAAAGAAACCTTCTCTTTATAGCACATTCTGGGCTATTTCCGAACGCCATAACTTCACCAGCCGTGCAAATCGGTTGCGGTATATTTTTGCTCCCCAGTGCAGTTTTTCCTTAATCTGTCATTTAAAGACTGCTACATGAGTTTTCACACATAGCTTTAGCAACATTGGCTGTTTTTTTTGTTTTTTTTTTTTGTTTTGTTTTTTTGTTTTAAATACAAAACCTCTTTCTAGATAGGTAATCCATAGGCTGCCCCCTGGAATTACTCTTGCACTGCACTGATCAGTCTGCCCTTCAGCTCTTATTTATTTCAGGCACATCTTTAAAATCACACACGTGGCCAAAATATTTTGAAATGAGGGGCTTCTCGGTTTCTTCAACCGGTTCAGCCTGACAAACAAGCTTGGAGACCTTCAGAGGAGCACCTCCGCACAAGCTTGCCCGCTGCTTGTAGTCAAACACACAGGTCATCCACGCGGGCTGCAGCATCCTCCGCCACAGCCACAGCCCGCACGCATAGCCCAGTGCGGGCACCGTGGGGACCCCGGCCCTTAACCCTGTCCCCCCAGAGCCAGCATCTCCCAGCAGGACAGGAGCCCTCCCCAATTTGGGCCCTCCTCCGCCCCGGCCGCTGGCACCCCAGCATAGGGATACGGTACCACCAGGCTTTACGCTGGCGGGTCCAGGAAACGTCAGAGTGGGCTGAGAGGCAGATGAGGCTGCTCCTCCGATTTCCATTTTCTTAGGAAACTAAGAAAATAAAAAAAATAAAAAAAAAGAAAGGAAGAAAAATGGTATTTGGCAGCAAGCAAAGGGTGGGGATCCCTGCCAAGGCCTGGACAGCTGTACCTTCTTCCCTAGCAAGTTGTGCGATCAGCGAGGGCCGCGCTGAAAGCCAAGAGGAGTTACCATAGCTGCCACATTGCATTTTGCTGATCCTCCCTCTGGGAGACACCTTAAAGAAACAAACCCACCCTAACAGCTACGCGAGCGCTCGCGCCTCACCATGCATCAGAGGAAAACTATGGGTGACCTCTCAGACGTGCTGTTTTGTTTTTCCTTCTTTTTCTTCCCCCAATATCCAGCGTTTGAGGGCTGGTTTCTGATCCAAGGCGAGGGGACAGAGGAGGAGGAGAGCAGTTTACGCAAAGTTTTTTCCGTTTTCTGCAGCCTCGCTCATGCTCGGCCTGCGCACAAAAACACCGCCTGGCCGCGGCAGCGCTCCTGCAACGGGACCTTCCCGATGGCTCGAAATAGCCCAGGAAATTGTGCAAAAAGCCCCAGAGGGTCCGATCCTGTGCTGCTGCGGGCATGCACAGCCCTGCACTTGGGACCGGTCGGCCTCAGCACGGGTTCTTAGCCTGCGCCTTTGTTGCGTTACGAATCCTGAAGCATTCGCTTGGTGGGGTGTTAAAAATATCAGAAGGGAAGGGAGACCTGGGGGAGGGAGGGAAGCAGAGGTGCCACGGGCATGCAGGAGCTTCAAGGAGCTTTGAGAGCTGTGCCTGGCGCCCGCCAGAGGACAGCCGGGTGAAACCTCTGTGTCCTGCCCTGCCGGGCGGGTAACGCAACAAGGCGCTCTCAGATTTCTTTCTAAACAGAAAATTGTTCTTTCTTTCCTTCAGGACAAGCGCGGGAGACCTATTTCAAGGTGTTGTCATTGCTGTATGCGTTCCCAAAGTGGCAGCTTCTTGCTTGCACTCTAAAAGCCCATTTTCCCTGAAAACACCTCCAGCAGAGGCTTCCAAGAGGCTGTGCTCACATCCTCCCTGCCACCTCGCAAAGGGGCTTTGGGACACTGGGTGCCCGATTTGTCACACAAACACAATGACGCACAAACGTATCAAGCAGCTCTCCGTACCTCGGCAGCCCCATAAGCAGCAGCTTCCCAGGCTCAGAGAGGTCTGTTTGATAAAAAAAGGCGAGGAGCACAGGGGTTTGCTCCTGGTCCCTTGCTGACTCAGCATCTGCTGGCACTAGAGGGCAGGATGCGCTACATGAAAGAGCAAGGTGGGTTAGGACTGCATCCGAGGGGCGCGTATCACATGCATCTAACGGGGGAGCATCCCTCGCTCCCCCTGCCAGCAGCATACACAAGGCAGGAGCTGCCTCACTGCACAAAGCAAGGAGGATCTGAATTTTGCAGCAAGCATGTCCTGCAGCAGGGACCAGCAGGACGAATCTCCTGGCGTGTTTAGCTTTGGGTCAGGATACAGAATGGCACCGGTGGCACTCCTACCACACTGCAGTCACAGCCGTTTGCTGCTTTCACAGCCATGCAATTCTAGGTGAAACATTTTGTCTTGCAAGGGGATGCTCTGAGCAGTATCTGCTGACACTCTGTGGCAGTTTCTGCTCAAAAGGATTTGGCAGATCGGTGCGGCAGGCGCAGACAAGCTACACTGCAAATACTGTAGCTCAGACTCTTGGAAGTGACATTTTTCTCTACTTTCCATAGCGCTGGTGTGTTTTTCTATGTATATGATTAAACCTGCACTGTCCTCTCATCTTAATACGAGATTTAAGATCAGCTCCAGCCACAAGTATGGGTTTACTCCATTTCTTTATCGTCAGCCACTTCAATAAATAATCAATATTTTGAAAGATCACTACGAGCTAGTCCTGCTCTGCAGTACTTTCATCAGTGAAAACCTCGTAGCATTTGGCAGGCTTCAACAGAAAGGTAATCTGCGGTCTGCACACCAGGGAGGCTCCTGCTGAGCCTGGCAGCCCCGACCCTGTAGCCACGGCACACTGCTCCGCAGCGCGGCGGATGGGGATACCTTGCATGCAACTGCAGGAAATGCTGTGAGCTGACAACCAGGTCGCACCTGGAATAAGCAGTACCTTTTGTCCACATCACAACTTGCCACAGATGCTAGCAACACAGCAGATCGGGCTGTATTGGTGTGACAAAACCCTGCGAGGAGTCAGCCCTTTCCGATCAGCAGCTCAAACACAGTCCGTGCAGCGGTGTCCCCTCCCAGCTGCTGGAAGGGTGCCGGAGCGTCTGCCAGAAAGCGTCATCCCTTCACGGAGGGACAAAGCTCCTCTAAAACGTAAAGATTGGGGTGAGCACTAGCAACCGGAGCCCCAGTGAGATGCTTACCTGCAGGGCTCACCTATGAGCTGCAGCAGCTCAGCGAAGGCCCAGAGCAGGTTGTAGCCCAGGAGAGCTGCTCTGCCCTGAAACTCCTGCTTAGAACCGGCATTTTAAGCTAAGACACCCAAAAATGGCAAAGGGGAGCTTTCAGGACCATAACTGATATACTAGATAATGGAGATGAGAGGGACAAAACCAAAATATGGCCATACTTTCTTACCAAGAGTTTAGAAACAGGATAAATTTATGGGTTGTTTGTTTTTTGTTTCTTTTCTTTTTTTTTTGGTTGCAGTCTGGGAGTGGACATGTCTTACCGTGCTTTGCTGCTAAGCAAAAAGGGTGTGTGTGTCTGTAACCACACGGTCAGCTGCTGGGAAAGGGGGTGTATCATGGGACAGTGAGCTGGGGAGCCTCTGCAGAGATGGTGGTTGCTGAAGGAGCCCCAGCTCTTGCTCGCCCTCCTGCTCCGTTTGGCTCCAACCCCTTCCTGTGATGCTGCTTTTGGTGGGGGCTGTACACGTCTGCACCCCGAGTGCCACAGGATGTTTGGGCTGGCTCTTCTCCAGCCAGCTAGCTGGGGTCCCTGATCATTGATGTTGGAGCTGCAGGGCTAATTACACGGCCAGCAGCCCCTTTCCTTCGTCACTGCCCGCCATTTTGTGCGACGGGGCCAGCGAGCACAACAGGCTTCACTCCTTGTGCCCATAGACCGCCTTGGGGCCTCCCATCTCTGCTGTGCCCTGGATGAAGGAGAGAAGCTGGACCTAGTCCTGGTTCAGAGCCAACTTGCCTGTGCAATTTTGATTAATGCTCGGTGCCTCAGTTTCCCTCCCTGAAAAGTAATGCTAATGCTTTTCCTTTAAGTGCCTCTGTTGCCTGCCAACCTTGCAACCTCCCTGTGAGACAGGACCTTCTACATGCAATGCATAGGCAGGGAAGGTACCCGCGCGCAGCAGGACCCTGTTTTTATTAGAGCCGAGTCCTGCGTTCAGCATCTCTGCCTGCCCCGTGCCTCCCAGCAGCCCGTCCTCCTCACTGCTTGTCTCCCTGTGGCACAGATCGTCCACCCGCTCCCTCATATTTTTAGGTGCTTTTTGCATCCCAGTGGGACCTGATTGCTGCCAAATGGAAAACAGCTCTGCACTGGGGCCGGTCTGAGAAGCCTATCTAGAGCAATTTATATGCATTTCACAGCTCTTCGTTTCAGAGATCTAAATTGCAGATGTGCGCTTCAGATTTGGAGAGGGACAAAACGGAAGTAAAAAGGTTAAACAGCTCTGTGAGTCATTCCAATACACGACCTACTGTTGATTTAGAAACCTACCTCAGCAGTAAATACAGAATAAAGTTCTCCAAACTGTTTAACCTTTTGTATTCTGGCCAGCAAAACAAATAAACGAGAACAACAACAAAAAAAAAACCCTCCAGATTCAGAAAAGCAACAATCTGGAAAACCCTGAAGTGGAGTTAGTACCGAAAAGAAAGTGACCCAAAATGAGTGACCTAAAGACAAGAGGAAAAAAAAAGAAAGAGCAGCAGACATGAAAGGCAGAGAGACAGGCGCAGGCATTAGCCAAGCAGATAACGAAGAAGACGCAGAGCGGAGGCTGTGCTGCTCCCTGGGAACGGCTCCAGGCAGCACAGCGCAGCAAAGATGAGCAACCACTTCCCAAACAAGCGCAGGGAGGCTGCTTGGCCAAGCTCTTGTAGTTTAGGGCACAGTGGGGAAGAAAAAAAAAAAGAGAGAAAATACGGCCCACACCCTGCTCCTGCTGAAGTCAATCGTAAGACTTCGGTTCAAGATGCACTGGCACCCGCTTGGCGAAGGAGAGCGATTTGCACCCATGCTTTCCCTGCAGCTACACAGACTCGGTAAGGAATGTCCATTACTGTCTGAATATATTTACCCACAGGCGGTTTGGTTGCTGTTTTTGGGGGTCTGGAAGCACCAGGTTGAGTGCAAACCTGGTGTGTAACTGGCGAAAAGCTCACTGCGTAATTGCAAACAGGCATAACACACAGGATCGCTGACGAGAGAATGAGCTTCACGGCAGGCAGAGCAGCAGGTCGTGCCTTGCAAGCAGGACGTGCGTGCGCTGGTGGTGAGGAAGCTCTGCAGAGGGCAGGAGCAGAAGGCACATAGCAGGCTGTGCGTTGAGGTGCCCTTATCTTGGCTTTGGGAAGCCCTGCAAAAATACTGAAGGCAGCTGAACCATGCAAAACCCCAAGATCTTGTTGAAAGTCTCTATTTCTGCCTTCAAAGCACAGGGTGTAGCAGCGGAAGGAGAGCTTTCCCTGGGATTTGAGGCACTGAGTGGGAGTTTAGAGAAAGGCCAGCATCTGCTGATCTCAGGGTACCACCAGGAGAATACTGCACAAGGATCTTGAGGAGTTCATTTGGGCCAGAGCCATCCCAAGGACTCCAATTAAAGCAGGATCGCTGCAAAGCCTTACAAAGTGATCAGGGCAGCCAAAGGGGCTTTAGAGTCCCAGCAGTTGCAACGATTAAAAGGAAAACTGACGAGTAAGCTTTTGCAGCATAAATCAGACTTTCCTTAAATATTTAGGCATGCTTTAAGTCCGCGGGCATTGTGCTGTGGTTCGCAAACCACCTGAGACTTCATTGAAATGGGGATGCACTTAAAAATGACCATTAAGGCCAGCACACAGATGCAAAGCTCAGGGCAGAGACAAAGCTGTCCGTGTGGTGCTGCTGGATAATTCAGACTCAAACACTTCTTCAATTACATTTCTTCCTCAGCCCTAGATTAGGGATGCAGCCCCCCCTCTTTGTATGACAGTGACAACTGCTGTGGAATTCAAGACTGAAATTTTGTTCAAAGCCATACTGGTACCTGGAACGTTTCTCTCTACCTTGCTGTGAAAGCCCTCTTGTGTTTCTGCAACTTTTAATGGCCTGCACCCCTGGTTCCTCCAGATTTCCATGCAGTTGCCAGCTCCCCCCACCCCAGATCAAAAATGAACTGAGACAGGATTTTGGAGAACATACTTTAAGATTTTTGCTATTTATGAACTTGCTCAAGCTCACATGTTCAAGCTTTTCCACCTAAAGTCTGAAGACTAGAAACTTACCTCATTAAAAAAGAGTGCATTGATTAAATAAGACATTACATGCTCTGTTCATAACATTTTAAAAATGACATGCAACTTTAAGAAAACACCAGTAAAGTAGAGTTAAAGCTAGACATGGTAACAGCAAGAGAGGTTTCAGGTACAGTAAGGAAAGCAGGAAACATCAAGATTTTTTTTTGCGTTACAGATGTTATTGAGCCAGGAGCGTTCCCAAATTGTGAACTTTTTCAGATATGTGTTTCTGTACCTTCCCCACCCTATTCAGTTAGTTCCTCTTCTCCTCTTTGCTGTAGATCCTAATCCACTGGTATTTGCTTGCTACGAATAGACACAAAACTGCAGGACTCTGTGCTGCAGCCCCTCTAGTGAAGTGGGATGGTGTCTTGGGGAAGATGCATCTGTTTGCTGTGTAACTATAACAGATGACAGTGGTGGTGGTGGGAGGGAGGGAGCCGTTCCCAGGGTGTTTGGTGCCAGGGAGCCACTGGGAAGTAGAGGGAAATTAGGCATCAGCTTCCTCCAAGGCAGCGCTGGTCACACAGGAGGAGGATTTCATGCTGTTTTTGAAGCCTTGCGCAAGGAGGAGCCTTAGGAAGAGTGGTCAGTGACATTACCGAGAGCTGTTGGAGCATGTGTGCTCACACACGTCTCCCTGTCTGTTGCTGGTATGGAGCCTGAAGGACAGCAAAGAGCCCAAAACTGGGAGAAGGCACAACACAAAGCAAAGGGGAATCTGAACCAAGAGCTGGGCTCATCTCCTGTGCTCTCATCTTGGCTGCGGCAAGTGATGGAGCAAAGGGAGTTGAGGGGGAGGAAAGAGCAGACCAGGAAGGGCCTGGAAGACCAACAGCAGAGGAAGCAAAGGGCCTTGGAGGCCAGGGAAGAGCCGATAGGCAGAAAGAGCAGCTTGGGCTGGGATGTGTCACAGAGGGAGACTGAGACTAACCAGGCACCGGGCTAACATGAGGAGCCTGTTTCCAGCAGGGATCTCTGCTTTGCAGTGGCTCGGGGCTCCCCACATAGCACTGCGTCACACCGATGTTGTGGGCATGGTGACTGGGCTGAAGTGGGAAAAAATAGGCTGGATGCAGAAAGGCCCCCGGGATGCAGCAGCACAGCTGGCATGGGGACAAGGCCAAGGGCACCTCTTTCACACCTACATGTATTCCAGGGGTACAACAAGCGGGGAAGGAGAGAAGTTGTAAAACGGATTCCCAGAGACTGCCTGTAGGGTACTGGGAAGTTTTCCCCTCTTTATCTCCCACCCTTAGTACAAATCTTAACCCAAAGATGAGCTGAAGCCTCCACCAGCTCTTCTACAGGAGCAGTAGGTGCCCAGCTCCCCACCTGCAGCCTCTCAGCTGCTACCAAACCTAAGGTAGCTCAAAAAAAATCCTGGGAGTTTTGCAGCTCCTCACCCAGCAGGCAGCCAGGTTATTTTGGGTACTAGCAAAGGAAAGAATCAACACGGCCAAACACAACTGATTTGAAGCATGAAAAAATTATTTCATCCTCACTGTGTGTAATTGCCCAGTCCCCACCAGAGCACCACACTGAAATTGACCTTCAAATAGCCAAGACTATCTTCCTCTGACCTGTTATTAGGGAAGTGACAGGGTCTGATGGGCAGGCTGGAACTGGGAGGTGAGGTCAAAGAAATTTAGGGCCCCTCCAGAGCTGAGGTTTTTTTGAAGGGCACTGTATTCCCTCAGTCCTTTTGAAAATACCAGCCTATGTTCATGCCTGAGATTCTTTATCATTTAGTTGCCGTTTGAATCCCTTGGAAAAGCTTCTCTAAGCCATAACATGCAAGACCAGGAATGAGAGGGGATTAAGCAACATTTTCAGGTTTGGATTGTGCTGCTGGAAGCCCAGGAGAAGACACAAGCTGGCTCAGAGCAGCCCCTATGTATGTCCCGTTACTGCGATGGCCCAGGCCTTCTCCACAGACATCAGCCACCACTGTCCTGCACCTGCAGTCAAAGAAGACTTTCCACCAGACATACCAGTATAGCTCCCAGTAACACTGGAATGCTTTGTTGTCTGTGCACAAACCCTTGCTCCACGCAGACAGAGCAGCGTTATTGTCCCTGACCTAGAGAGAGGTAGCCTGGGGCATGGAGGTGTTGTAGCCCAGAAGCACCACCCAAGCAATTTTGCCTTTCCCCAGCTCACTTCAGAGCACAACCGCTTCATCTATCACCTCTACCGCAGTGAGCAAGCAATTGTCTGGTGCCTGGACCAGATCACAGCTCCCTTTCCTGGAAAGGCAGCCCACAGGCATCCCCCTTGGCTCCCTCAAGCCTAGGAGCAATCCTCAGCCAACAAGACAGCTTGGCTGGGCCTCAGCCCTTCTCTGGTCTCCTAGAAGCGAACCCCTGGCCAGTCAGGGAGTCCCCAAACACCGAGCCTTTCATCCACAGCCCGTGCACATGGGAGCATGGGAGGATCTTTGCAGACATGGAAAAGGGGAACAGATTCCCCTAGGACAGATACAAGCCACCAATTTCTGCAGCCAGAGTCTAGCTTGTGTAACCAGGCATAGCTCCAATGAAAGCAATAAACTCAGCTCCTCCTTTGGTTAATGGAGCATAGATGGAAATGGTTTGGGTGGTTTATACTGGAAAAACCTGACAGCCCCATCCCCTGGATTTAAGAGCATCCCATAGCCAGAGATGAAACAGACAAGTGAAGTGATTGGAGCAGAGGGATTTCGCTGGAAGGAAAAGCAACGCCAGCAATCCTGTTTAGTGTCTGGAGTTGCTGTGATATTGCACTCTTCAGCTAGCTTTCTTATCCCTGCTCTGGCCAGTTTTGGGGCAATGTGCAAACTCTTGGAAATGGGTGTAGGTCCTTCCTTCATACACATCAGGATGCTTTTCGAGCATGCCCTTCTCTGGAAGGGAAAGCACTCTGTTGGAGTGACCCAGGAGTGTTTGCCAAAGAGGGACTGAGGGGAGGGGAGGGAGGGAAGGAAAGGAAGAAGAAACTATTTAATAACTCCCAAATCATTTTTAAAAATTCATTAGCTATTATTTCAGCTGTGTGACCTCCTGAAGGGACTTTCTAGAGGGCCAGATTATGCAGTCAACTAAAAATACAAATAAGTATGGAAAGGGCAGAGATCACTTTGTTTGGCCAACTTGTGTGGGATGTCAGGTTAAGTTTCCTGTAGGGTGCATACATGAACTTCCAGGACACGAGTGTGGCCCAACAGCTCCCCTAGTCTGAGGGCACTTCCCCAGTCACTATTCATGGTGCAAGCAAATGAATTACCATTTTCATTTGCGGACTGCTGATTTCCAAGGACTTCTTGCCAGTCCCACAGGAACTGGAGCACATTGCACTGCTGCAAGATCTCCAGCTGCAGTTCAAGCGGGCTGCAGCTTCAGACACGTTGCAGAGACTGGTTCTCAGCCAGGAGTGCTACTCTGGGTAAGGGTCTTTATCCTTCCTGGCTGAAGCACTCGCGTTTGGGTAGGGAAAACTTGTGAACTCCTTTCCATTAGCACTTCTTATTTCTTCCATCTTCAAGAGAAAAGCCTGTATTCCAAGAAGTATCCAGCCTTCCTGAGCCCATCCATTTCATTCACTCATCTGTTGATATAATTTACTGCTGTCTCTAGAGGTCCTTTAAGCTAAGGAACAGCTGATCTTTAGAAAACTCTTTACTTTTCAAGTGAGGATGTAATAAGAAATACTGCTAATCACATTTGCTAAGAACTGAGGGTCAGGTAGAGGAGGTTCTCTCCACAAGATGGGATGGCTAAAACCAGACTCTCTCTGGTTGTCAAAACCAGCTTTCCTTTTCTTGATAAGAGCTTTTCAGGACCTTGGTAAAGGGGGTGGTTGGGAAAAAGCATTTCAGCAGAAAACTTCATGACGCGGTGAGTGAGTAGCTCAGAAACCTCCATTAACTCCAGGAGCTTGCAGCTTTCTCAGCCCATGGCATACCTACTTGGTCCCAGGCTGCAAATCCCTAATCTGGTCCAAAATTGGGCTGAGTGTGTGAGTGTGTGTCCCCTGCCCACCCTCTATCTCTCATGGAGAGAAGATAGGCATTTGTCAGAAGAGCAAAGCAAAACTTGCTGCCAGACTCTGTTTCCGTTTCATTGGTACACATACATCCAGCAGGATGAGGTGGGCTGGTGCCTAAGGGAATCTTAGCAGAAAGGTGTTAATTGCAGCACCCACAAATTGAAGGTAGATGTCACATTTGATGAAAACAGCAGTTTTCTCCTTGCTGAGAGGTGGAAACTCCTTCTTTAGGAGGTTTACAAGCAGTAGGGTATCAGTGCATATGTTGCTTCTAGCCAAACAGAGAAATAAATCAGGAGTTAAAATTACGGGTTACACCAAGAGCCCTACTGAATGCACAGACTTCAATGGCATCCCCATGGCTACACTCCACAATAGATGAAGAAAGCATCTTTAACTGGTGAAAAGTGCAGAGGGGTGAAGTTACTACAGACATCTTACGCTCCTCCATACCTGTAGTATTTGTAAAGTTTCAACAGGGTATCACAGATGATCTGTGTACTGTGTGTAGAAGCATGCATACACACTTCTTATGACAGAGACAGACCAATGCTTCCCCATACCCTACCTGCATTCCATCTGAGTTCTTACCGAACCTGTAAGGCTTCCATGTCAGTCACCGGGCTGAATGTCCAGCCTCCCTCACCCTTTACAAATATACCTGTGCAGTTTTAACTTGGGGGTAAGAAACTTAAGGAAACATTTTCCTGTACTGCAAACACAAGCTGCATATAAAACTTGGTTGTACAGAGCAGAAATCTGTTCAGCACCAGTCACAGACTCAAGCAGGCAGATGAGAAACACATGAGCAGCAGTTTCAGGAAAGTCCCTGATTCACCCGAGTATGGGCTTAGCTTGGTCTGCACATCCTAGGACAATTTGTGAAATTCAGAGAGGAACAGCACTGCCAGAGTCAAGGCACAAAGTCTTTGTTTTGAATAGATGCAGAGAGCTCCTCTCCCTCCCCTAGAAAGGAGATTGCATCGGTATCACAGTAATATAGGTTATTAGCTCAGTGGGAAACTAGTAGGGTTCAGATTCAAAGGCTCAAACAAGTCCAGCTTGCAGCTGGCAAAGCTAAACAAGACCAGCCAGCTGGTGTTGAGCTGAGTCATCTGTACAGTAATTTGGTTGAAAATGTTGACTTAACCCAATCGTATAATCACCCAAATCCAAAAAAACCCGACAACTGGAGTCAAGGAAATGTACATCTGCCTTTTGCAGAACGACAGACTGGAAAAGACCATATAAACCAATTTTCCAGGGCTTTTTATAGGCTTCTGTGTGCATGTTGCATACAATTCAACTTCTTGGTAGTTGCTCGTTAGTCTGCTCTGATTCAGCAGAGCACATGACACATCCTTAGTGCATGTGCTAAATCCCACTGAAGTCAGGGAGGCTAGAGGCACACATTTAGAAATTAGGCATGTGATTAAATACTTCACTAAATGGAGGCAAGCTTAGGACACATTGGCTTTTTTTTTCACTAAAATTTCTTCTTTAGCAGAGAGATTTCATCTCTGCATGTTTCTTCCTCCAGGAGTTTGAACTTGCTGGCAAAAGAATGTTTATTCCCCTTTTAAAAATAGTAGCAAGGGAATGATCAGCTTCATATTTTATCTCTCGAAGCCATAAACTTTAGATGTGTGGTGAAAAACTGACTTGAGAGCTCTGAATTGTCTGCAGGATAGCTTATTTGTGGAAATCTGAAACAGCAACATAGAAAGCTGGTAGACAGCAACCAGAATACACCACCTTTGGTCTTCGCTCCCAGCTCACTGATATGCAGGAAGAAAAAAAAATTAAAAAATCACTAGTTCCTCAATGCAGAGGAAATTGCAGCCCTCAGGGGTGCAGGAGGAGGAGGATTAGTTTGTAGGAGAGCAGCCTCTTGGAGCAGAGCAGCGGGTTTGGGTAGGACAGGCTAACCTCATCCCGGGGAGCAGCACCCAGGGCCAAGCCAGCTGATAAGGGTTCACGACACCATCCGAACTGAAAGTGTATTGCTGAAGAGGTTCTGAGTAAGGTCATTCTCTTTCCTCCTTCCCGTTACTTGCTTGTCCTGCATCAGCCACGTAACAGCTTCGGGAAAGCCTGTAAAGCAGCCGGCCAACCTCAAGCCGAGTTATAAGCGATGATGCTAGTCTTATGAGTCTTGGAAAAAAGAGTGACTCACAGTTGCTCAGTGCATGGACGTAGACTGGTGGGTCAATGCTATCTTTTCAGGAGACCACGTTCCTGAGGCAAGCATCGGAAATCACAAAATAAAAGACAGAATATTTTGCCCATGGCCAGTCCAGAGGGAGATTCACTACCACATTATTCCCTCTGTTACTGCCCTCCTCTCCAGATATCCCTATCACTATCTTAATTAAGAGCCCTTCCAGTAACCACCACAGCCCTAGGTGCAGAAGCACAGCTGAAGAACAACACAGACATTCAAGCATTTGTGGGATCAGAGCCAGTCGGGGCCAAAAGATTTGAAACGACGCAAACAAGACCATGCTGAAGCATAGTATACTCACAGAGAAAGCCCTGCAGACTCAATCCTCTTTTAGCTCTGCAGGTGACTCAGGGCTTACCTCCTGCCACTTGTCCTGGAAAGGTCCCCTGATGCAAAACTGTGTTAGGCACCCCAGGCAGCAGAGAGGCAGCCTTGAGAAGATGCTGGCAAGAAGATAGGGTAGAAGAAGATGTAGAAGGGCTGGTTTTAAGCATCAGCAGTGCCATCTGCAAGGAAGGCGAAAGGTGTAATGTTCATGGGAAGGATTGTATGACGCCGTACTTGCAGCAAAGGATGGAAGAAATGACCTATTAGTGATGCAGGACTGAGGAGGGCTCTTGCCAGGCTTATGTCCATGTTAACGTAGCTCCATGCATTGCCCGATGGCTTTCTCTGAAGCACAGTGTGGTTAGCATCTTGGTTACATGCCGGAGTGCCTTACTCGATGCCAAGAACTTCTTGCCACGGCAGGATTGTTTGACATATAAAAGTACAACTCCCCCTGTATGAGGGCAACACCCTATAACCCCACGTATTTTAAAGAGTTGGACTATTCTTGCCATAAAAGAGATCAGAGTAGCTTTATTGACTGCAGTGGAGTTAAACCGGTTTATTCCAAGTGAGAATTTGGCCCCTTGACTTCAATGAAGCTGTGTTGATTAATCCCAGATGGAGACCTGGCCTGGTACAATCCCGTCCAAAAGTCCTGGGAGATTAGTAACACACACACTGAATCACTGCAGTTACTCAGAGTCTGGGTGGTTATCAAAAACCTGCACCTGCTGCGGTGGGAAACGCTGCTGGGCTGGGGCCGCGCGACTGCGATCGCCGACTTCAGGGACCAGGGTGTGGTGAGTGAGGGCACATTCTTCAAATACTGCCTCATGCAAGGTGGGAGATGCCAAAGCAGCACTCTTTCTTCTGCAAATGTTTGGGATGGTGATCCGGGTCCAAGTCCCGGCTCTGACAAAACCCAAGTGCGGTGGCACTGAGCATGCTGGGCGAGGAAATGGGGGAATCCTGCTGCTTCTCATTGAGGACGTTTTGTGATGCTCTGTAAAGATGCCTAGTATAAAAATTGAGTATTAAATCCCCAGAGCTTCAGGCAATCTGTCCTGGCATCAGTTTGAAGAGCCAGTTTTGAAGGGAGAGCACAGCTTCTTGCTTAAAAAAAAAAAAAAATTGCTTCCCAGTGTTATAGGAACAAGTGCTGTCCTAGTGGGGAATGAATCCACTGAAAATTAAAAGCACGTGACTTTCACAGCAGTTCCTGTACACGTGCACACATACACACACAGACACATGCATGTGCCTGTAGAGACACATTGAAGGTGTGGCTTGGGTTGCAGTGTGGTGAAACAATGGAATAAACCTCTTCAAAGACTGGCGTTAATGGTTTTTTGGTCTCAGGTAGTAGAAACGCAGGGTGGACTGTATGTAGCCCATCTCCCCAGCACATTATCCATGCACAGGTGTTATTCATGGCTAAAGGATGCAAATGTCTCATCCCAGACGGCTGGCTGGAGTCGCCCCTCTTTGGCTTTGAGGCAGCATCACACAGGTCAAGGTGACAAAAAAGGGCTCGGTGTTGCGTGCAGAGAAGGCACGGCATTGCCGACAGGAAAAAGAAATGCCTCAGCTTGCAGTTTGCTCACTCCAGCTCTGCCTTCCAAGCGTTTCTGAAGTCAGGCATCTGGAACGTGATGTAATCTGAAGATTGATCATCAGCAGCACACATACAGCTGTGCACATCTGGCATACAGGTGTTTCAGCTGCTATTTGTCAGTAACTGTATCAAACATTAAAAAGCACCCTGAGTTCAGAAGGAAATCATACCTGTCCTGCAGATTGTTCACAGGAGCCCACAAAATGCCATTGATTTTATGCAAACTGTCTCTGCTTTCTAGTGGGTGGCCCCAATTTTTATTTAGTTATTTATTTTAAATAAGGAACTTGACTCAGAGATATTTTCAAAGCAGGGTTTTCGCTGTTGTTAATACCACTGGCGTTAATCCATCAGTGGAACTATTCAAGTCAGTCATAACGGATGGCTGCTGTCACCCACTTGCTGATTTACTCTTAGGAGACAATGTTGTTACAGAGTCTCTGGGCTGTGCTGATGAAAAAAAAGCTGAGAACAGTCCTCTCTGTGCTCAGCTACCTATGGACACAGCAAAGCTTGTTTCAAGCTACCTCACCAACCCAGGACAGGGGCAGGTAAAGTGGGGAAATGGGTAAGAAAGAATTCATTCATAGGATAGGACCTGCTGGTGCCCAGTCCCAGTCCCTGAGCCAGAAAAAGACATTTCTTCCTCCCCATGGGGATGCTGCCACTTTAGAAAGTTTGCAGACTGCAGCTGAAGAATAAGGAGAGCTGGGAAGGTGCTGGCTGAGCAGGCCAGACCGAAAGAGTTCCCTTGGAAAAAGAATAAAGCTGCAGATGTATGTATTTATTTTTGGAGAAGGTGTTTTTCCTAGAATTTGTATTGTTTTGGCAGGAGTGGAGATGGGAGGAGACAAGGTTTCCCTTTGTCCAGTATTTTTTGCTTTTCTGAAATGGGATGGAGGCAGAGGGTTTTTTTACAGCCCATTTCATACCTCCGTTGTGTTTATCCCTGTAGAGACGAACAGGGACCAGAGACACTTCACACCGACTGCCAGCACTGTCAGAGCATACTGCATACCACACTGCGTGCAGCAACAGCTGCTCAAAGCCACTAGTTTTACATACTTCCAAGAGGAAGAAGAGCCTTGCTCCTATTGATATTTTCTTCCCAGATATTCTTAACTAGCCTACAAGAACGTGATATGTTTTACTTTCCAAGCAGCTTAGTGCATGTACACGGTCAGTCATCATAGCTGAGCTGATGGCATAAGTCAATAAACTGTAACAACAGGTCATGCAACTTTATCCTAAAGTATACTAAGTCTTAGCTTGCAAGCTGTATTTGTGCAGGGCAAGCATTGCACATGGCTTTTGCTGCAAGCATCTCCACAGAAATGTATGCCCCACGCATGGCCACTTTGCCTTCCTTACCTGATTTCTGTGCAATATATTTCCACTGCTTTAGCACGGATCTGGCTGGCCCAAGCATGTAGTAGGTGTGTGTTTCAGGCAGGGAGAACCAAATGCCACCTCAGAATTGCTTGTGGGCTGGCAGCTGAAGCCCATATTGATCTGAGAGGCCCCAGGGCTGGAGGGTCAGGGGCTCACAAGGCAGCGGGAGATGAGGGAGCGTATTTATGAGAAAAAGGCTGCACTCATTGTTGGCGTAAGTCTCATCAGCTTCAAAGTCATTGTTCAGGGACATGCGTGCATCTGTGCTTCCCCACTCCCCATCCCCATTTATTTTATTGGAGCTGCCCAAGAAGAAAATCTCATTCCTTGCCTGCTTCCCCTCCCTGCTCCTCCATTCCACACCTTTCCTGTGCAAAGCCAGGCTTGTGTCTGAGTGCCTCTGGGGAGGGCAGCAGAGATGAGCCCCAGGAAGCGGTGCAGAGGTGGGTTTTCTCTGCTGCTGCATTAGCCAGGGGGGACGGCGGCAGCTGGTCTCTCCTCTCCTGTCCCTCTTCACTCCTGGTCACTGGTTTTCCCTGGCATCCTGCACCACAGGCCCTTTTGTGGGCCAGGAGATGCTGCCGGTGTCCCCAAGCGCTTGTTCTTCAGAGCCACCCACGAGGCAGCTGGGCAGAGCTGAGGACTGAGCTTAGATGGTCCTTTCAAATGTCGAAACAGCTCTGCTTTTTCCTGCTCCAACTGCTCATTAACAGCTTCCGGCTTTTGGCAATTTCTAGCCGCGCTTTCAGTGATGTACTGCCAAGATTTTAACAAGGGGCTCCCACAAACCTACCTCCTCCTCCAGCTGCGACGAACCCCACTGCCCCGGAGAGGCCAAGGCTTGGACTGTGGAGGAGTGAAGGGCTGGGGGAACTGTTCCTTTGGGGGGCTCTTTCCTGTTTAAAGTTTTTTTTTTTTTTTTCCTTTTCTGTTCTGGCAACGGAGGGACACAGCACCTTGGAGCAAACACACTGACTGCCTGGATGTTGCTGCGGAGAGGCAGGACATAACGCAGAAACTCTGAGAGTCCCAGCAGCAAAATGCTTCATTGCAGAGCTCTCACTTGTCCTCCCTACTGAGAGGCCAGCCCCAGGCAACTAATTTTATCTGGGCTTAGAATAGTCAGCCACAAGCCAAGATGCTGAAGAAGTGGCTTTCGCTAAGTGTTTCAGGACCCCAAAGGGCAAGTTTTTCTGTTGGAAGTGGTTGAGCTATGAGTTTCTTGATGTAGTGAAGGCCAGCTCGGCTTTCCCGTGTTTCGGGGCAGACTGTGCCGATTCACGTCGGTAGCACAGCTGGTATCCCAGGGGAGCTCTGAGCTGCCAGGCATCTTGCAGGTCCAAGGTCAGACTGTGCTGACCCTTCAGCTTCTCTCTCTCTTCAGCTTCTGTAATCTCTGGGTTTGTGTCAACCGGTTTGGCGGAGGCTCTCGAGATGTTATACTCCTGTAAGCTTTTTCAAAAAAAAAAAAAAGAGGTGAGGTGTCTGGACACTTCAGTAGGCTGATGTCCCCCACCCCAAGAAAACAGTATGTTTTTTAAAACAATCATCTTTGAAATTTAGTATGAAATTACCACAACCCGTGTTTCTTCCCAGGCATAAATAACATTCAAATAAAAGAAAAATTCAAGCGATAAAGAGCTGGAGATGCGAGGGAAGTTTAACAGGAGTTAAGAAAACTTTGAGATCAGAGTTTGTAGAGGTGTTCAACTTCTTCATGAAAGCCACAGCCTCCTCTGGTACTGGAGGAACTTCTTTTACTCCAGAGAGCTTAGCCTTGTAGCAGCACACCTGAAGCTGCAAGAATGGAAGAGTTCATTTTCCGCCTTTAAACAAGAACTGGGTGCAAGAAAGTCAGCTGCATGACAGATAGCAAAAAAATAAAGTATGTGGCAATCAAAAAGCAGTCAATTTACTGTTGATTTACACATTCATAGATAAACCTATAGATTATACCTTAATAAATCAGTGTTAAATGCAGGCCATTCTGGTAAGCACACCAACATAAATTGCACTGCATCCATGCAAACAATTGGTATCTCGCTAACTTTTAAAATGTCATTTTTCTGTATTATGTTAAATTCCTTTTTTTTTTTTAATTAAAAAAGAAATATGACAAAATGGAAAGACAATGACAAATACTTTGCAGCATTGTAAAACTGGACTTACAGGGTCGGCAACTCTCCCAGGACAGCAAGCCCTGACATAGGTAATGGCTATTTAGATAGGTGGCCTTAGGTGCAAATGAGCCTTTCTGCAGGAGAGTGAGAAGGAAAAAAAAAAAGAAAGGTTAGTTAAAGGAAGGTTAGTTAGTTATTTCAATCAATATTGGCTGCTTGCTGCCATTAAACTTATTTAAAAAAAAAAAAAAAAAAAAAAAAAAATTGAATCAATCCGCTTCTCTTTTCTGTGGGTAGTTATTTGTGAGAGGAGCACTCACAAGTGCCCCAGCTTAATTTCAGCTGTAGGTGAGGAACCGTTTTGGCAGCTGGTCCCCAGGCTTGTGGGCATGCTCCGTCCTGCTGCATTGGCCAAGGACTAGACAGGGGTCCAGGGTCATGGGCTCTCCTGTTGGCTTGCTTTTTGGTGTTGTCTCCTTAGGATCTTTCATCCTGAACAGGGAGGTGTGAGCAAGCCATCGGCTTTCCTTGGCAGTGGGCAGGCTGGGCTGGTGAGACAGAAACAAGCTTGGAGGGAGGAGAATTGAATGGATTAAATCTCCTTCCAGAAGGGCTGTACGTTTTCTTTTTCTACATCCCCGTCAAACAGTTAGTCACACTCCCGATAACAAACCGGGGAGCCGCAGGACGCAGGGAGGATGTTTTCTCTTGGACCAGGCATGGGCAGATAAATCCTCCAAGGTCTGAAAAGCCTGGGGTAAATTAGATTAGAGGCTTTCCTCTAGACAGCAAAAGGCGCTTGAGGCCGGGGTATGTTTGGAGAGAGCGAGGGAGGCCCTGCGGCTCGGGAATGAACAACTGCGAGGGATATGTTTTTAAATGGTTTCCCAGCTGTAAGATGCACATAATTGTGGCTTTCCTTCATCTGGGAGACTTCAAGAGCGGATGGTTGATAAGAGTTCATACCAGCAAAGGCAGAAAAACACAAGCCAAGGTATCTGGTTTCAGTCTGTCCGTACCCGCAGCATTAGATCTGATTTTGGCCCTCTCCCCCCTCTGCATGTACACAATTATCTGAATTCCTTTCTCCACTGCTTCCTCCCTTCTGAAGTCTTGCAGACCGGCCCTTTTGCCTTTTCTGCAAGAGCGGGAGTCATGTGTTGCATTAGGGATGGACGTGCAATTGGGCTCTCTCCTTTCAGGGTCACCTTTTGCTAGTGTAGGTGCCTGTGCCACAACCACGAGGAGCGGCACTCCCCGGGGGATACAGAGCAACTGCAGTGATGGGACCTTTTACCCCATCCTCATCTTTTTAGCCTTTTCTGATGGGAAACAACCTAGAAATCAGGGGATTTCCACTATTCTAACCACCTAACTACTCACAAGTGCCATTCCTTTGTGCCTCAATTTCCCCTTGGTGTCTAATGTCTGTTGTTTGCCTCTGGCTGTGTTCAGAAAGAGGTCCCCCAACCCCTTGCCTTGCAGTTGGGGCATCCTAAGGACTATTGCACATGCCAGTGTGGGCTGTTTTCCTGGACAGTTGTGTGGGCAGCAAGGTATATGTGCTCAAGGACACGGCCAAAGCATTGCTTTTCCACCTCACACAGCTCTTGTCTCATTCTCCTCAACTAGCCACGCTGTGGTCAGGCAGAAGAGGGACCCTTCCTGACATGCTGGTATGGGGACATTAGCTTTCCAAAATATGACTCTTGGTCCTTCTCTGGGGTTGTCACATGCTGGCTTTTCTCACATAAGACAGCATGCAGTTGTCTGCTCACAAAGGTCCTGCTGCTGTAAGCAATATCGTATTTTTCCTGAAAAGCTGGGGTTTTGTGCCATTCAAGTGACAAAAATGTTTTAAATACAGACTGCTGTCTACCTTGGCTCTGGGGACAGCTGACAACTCTGTAAGATGATTTGAGAATATCCCTTTGGTACAGACACAGCCAATACCTCTAGCGGGGCATAGATCCTTTCTTCCTTTGACTTTGCTATAAAAATACTAGTTCTTATATAAACCATGCATAAATACAAACACAACAAGTACAGATACAGGTTTCCCATCCGTACACAGACCAAAGACTCATTTTCAGAAACACACCTAAAGACCTGATGAATTCAGTTAAAATTTTCTGTGTGTTTTGATTTGGTTTTAGCCTATTTGATACAAGGTACACTTACATGTAGAAATTTCAGCATGTAAACTGCAAAAATGAAAAGCCTTTGAAAATTCTTCTGATGTCACACCGACTTCCCCTTTCTGACAGTCAGTTTTGACTGACAGAGCTGAATTTTCTCTAGAAAAACTGCTGATGGGGACTGGTTACATACCTAGAAGCAAGACGTTGGTCAGGTCTGAACCAAGCTGCTTGGTGTTGTGGACAGGTTTTGCAGCACCAAACCAGCCCTCGCTGCAGCCAGACTTCAGTGAAGACTTGTTGGTTGTTAAACCCATCACTTGAGCTGGGACACTCTTCATCTTCAAGGCTCTTAAGAAAACTGGTGAGGCACCATTTACCCAGGTAGGGAACAAAACCAAAACCCCAGCGCTCTCTTTTTCCAGTCCAGAGGACAGAGGCCTGTTGCAGGCCCCTCTATATGGTCTTTAGTAGCCAACAGTGGATAAAGCTGCTCTTAAGAATCCATCATTTTATCCAGGAGTGGCCAAATGTAGATATACAGGGTGCACAGGGGAAGGTCTCAGTTCTGAGGTGCTTGGGCACTGAGCTTGTCATGACCAGCAGGGCTGGAGAGGCCCAGGCTGTGCTGGATACTGGCCATCAGCTACCACCTATGGAGCAATTGCACTTGTTCTGGCATGAAGGAGGCAGAGGAAGAAGCAGAGGAGGACAGCATCAGGTTAACAGGTTCCTTCACAGGAGGGCTCAGAGGGTTTGTGGGCAAGGCAGGAGATCATGCACTGCCTTCGCTTGGGCGCACCTTAACTTCAGCATGCTATGTGACACCAGGTGCTTCTTCAGGCAGGAGGGAGGCAAACGGCATCCCACCTCCCAGCGTAAAAGACCTCCGTTGGTTTGCTAAAACTGGCCAGGCACTCCGCTGGGAACAAGTGCTCCCACCGTGCTGAGGGTGTTTATGAGGTCCCTCATGTCAAGGGAAGCACTCACATCCAAGGGGCAGATTCATCTCCACCTCTCCTGGGTCATGAAGGACTTTCAGAAAGGCCTTACGCCATCTGTGGGCTGTAGAGCTCTGAAGCAGGGTAAGCCAGGAGGGAGGGATCCCCTCCTTTGACAATGAGCCTTGCTTTGAGAGGTTCGACTGGTGACAAAGTCTCTTTTCTCCTCTGCTTTCACCCTACGCAGCAGGAAACCAGAGCAAAGTTTTCATCTACTAACCTCTGCTGCAGCATTTTGGTCCTCTCTGGCTTTCATAATCTGCAGGAGCAATAGCAACAAGGAGCTACATGCTTTGCCTAATCCTCCAGGACGGAGGGTAGCAAATACCTGGTTTGCCTGTGTACGTCCCAAAGTGCTGGTCACGAGGCCAGCTCCAAGCCAGGCTCTGGCAGCCAGAACCTTGCCTCCACCCTAGCACCTCTCTTCTGCAAGTTTAATGGCACTGTGATAAAATCCAAGCCAAAATAACTCCCCATTCTTCCTGCCTTAGGTCTGCTTCATATGGCTCACAGAAACACTCACCCCGTGCATAGTTGGAAGGCGATTTGTGGAGGCTCAGAACTAGGTCAAAACAAACTTAATTTCCTCCAGGTCCAGGTGGGACGCTGCTTTGCAAACCGGGCTATCTGCATGCCGCCTTTCAGCTTTCCACCTGTGGCCATCACAGCCTCCAACGTGCAGTCACAGGGAAGCTTTTAGCATTTCGGAGCATGGCTGTTTTCCACTCTCCCTGTGCTCCAAAACAGCTGGACCATTTTTGCCTAGTCTCCAGAAAACAAAAGCAACAAAAAGAAAGAGGAATCACCTTCGGGCATGGAAAATTCTCAGCTCAAGCAGCACAAGTTTCAGAAGGTTATGAACAGATGAAAAAAAAAAACAGGAGGCTGGAAGGCAAAGCTTGCAGACTTGACCATGTATAGTATGATTGATACTCGCAATATGCTCTTCTAAAGCAATCATTCCCAAGGCAGCTGAAAGCAATGGTCCTCAGCTCACAAAGGTCAGGAATGAGCAAGGTTAAGGGCAAGCTTGGGGGTGTTTGACAGTAAGCACATAAGCCTTAAGCACCACATCTAGGGACCTTGCTCATGATGATGACAACCACTACGCTAGGTGATTTCTGTGTCCCCAGCAAGATACTCCTGGGTATCTCAGACCTCTGCACTTCAAGCTGCCAGGTAGGCTTCAACAGCAGTCCTCCTGGCTGGCAAACCTGGGGTTGAGTAAGGTGACAAGACTGGGGAGAGAGGAGCACAGGATGCTCTCAGAACTCCAGCTAGCCTGCTATGGGTCACATCCAACCTGCTGCCTCGGTAGCCAGGTGAGATGGGACTCCCATGGCCAGAAGTAGCCCAGATTCAGACTGTCTGGCCTGGGAGTCAAGATGCTTCCCCTCCATCTTGGCATTTCCTAATCTAAAAAAAGAACAGCCCAATTTCTGGAGCAGCTTGCTTTGACATTTCAAAAATTCACATCAGCCCATGTTGACCTTTTCTCTCCAAAGGCACAGGCGCGGACACGTGCATCCCATGTCACGTTTAGCATTGTTCGCTGTTGTTTTCCCCATCCCCGACCACGGCGTGCCTACAGGGCAGCACGCATGCAGTGCTGGTGTGGTGGGTGGGCGTACCAGGGGTATGACATAATGCAATAACCAAACTAGCCACATTTATTTGTTTTGAAAAATATTAAGGGCAGCTGCTATTTAGAGCCGAAGGAAACATTTTATTGATTTTCTAGAGCAGGACCGTCCCCTTTTGTGTTTTAACCCAGCAGTGCTTGAACCCGGTGGTGGGACTATTCCAGAATAATTTGGCTACATCACATTTTCCCTTCTCTTTATAAATACTCAGAGGATCTCCAGCGCTGAAAATACATGCCTGGGCAACAACTAGAGAGGTCACTTCCTGACATGCTTGCTCTGCCCCATCTTGTTCAGGTGTTATCCCCAAGCAAGTCCAACTCTGCAGGGGACTTCTCCTTCCCAATTCACCCCACAATGTTCCATCACTAGCAGAGGAGATGGAGACAGGACCATGTCTCTCATGAGGATGAGGGCCCTGCAGCTTTTCCTTGGGCAGGGGAATTGGTTCCTGTGCTGCTGCTCTTCTCCAAGGGGAAAACCCTCTTACCAGCTCTTATGCAGCATCTAGCACAGTCACGCTCTGATCACCAGCATGGACCAGGACTAGTGACAGCCCGAGTAGGCTTTTGCTGTAGGTTTCCCTGTATTTATCCCTTCTGTTTTTTCTCATGTTGGGAGGATGAGTTTTGAGACGATGGGGAACTCCAGCTGAGTTTGTTTGGTGCTTTTTCATGGGCTGGTTTAATATTTGCTTCCTCAGCGCATGTTTGCTTGCATCCTACCTAATCACCCCAGGCAGCCCCACTGCTCGCCAGCCCTTCTTGCAGAAATGCCGCTCTCTGCTCCAAACCTCCAGAGTCTGTAAAAAAGCAGCCTTTGAAGTTAACATCCCATTAAAAATGAATGTTCTGGGGACGCTTAAAGAGCAGGCGCAGCCTGGGCAGGGAGACTTCAAAGGAGGCAAAAACGCAGCGGTGGGGACTGTGCTGAATGCGGCAGAGCAGCTGGGACACTGTGGGCCAGTGGGAAAAGCAGCCTCTCTGTCCTGGCAAGCCAGGACCAGGGCAACCACACACAGGGCTGGTGAGGAGTGTGCCCACAGGTGTCATTTACAAGAAGTTCGTTGTTGCAATTCAAGCCCCATTCAGCAGCAAAGGATGCTCGGTCAGAAACCGCATCCCCTCCAGAGGCAACCAAAAGCATTGCCAGGCCAGGGCAGTGTGCCCTGCACCGACCCATGGAGTGGGGCTGGGGTCTCAGCTTTCACCCATGCTGCTTTTCACTTCCCCAAGATGAAGGAGAAGGGGGGAGGAAAGAGTCTATAAACTTCTCAGTGACTGCCGAAATCAGTACCAGCTGGCACGAGGCGAGCAGCTGGCGTGTGCTGCACCGTGCCACTGCTTGCGCCCCTCATCTCTCCCCCCGCTGCCCGACCCCAGCTAGGTTAGGAGCACGAGGCAACAGGACCAGGTACCCATGACCCCTGAGGTGGGCTGGGACCTTCATGGTGAGGTTTTGCTGGCTGGAGCCTACACGGGGGGAGAGTGGCCAGGCCCTGGGTACAAAACCATTTTTGACTTTCCAAACTTTGTAACAAGCTCAAAAAGCATCCTTTTCTTAAAAAGAAGAATAAAAAATCAAATACAATTCAAATACTCGATGGGTTTTGCTGTGATTCCTGTTGCTCTTGCATTCTTGGCTGTGTTATGGAAATGATTTCAATCCCTTTGTAACCAAACCCAACCCTAATCCTATATAAGCAAGGACCTCAGGGACTTATTGCAAAATTTCCTCCTACCAGGGCCCTGCTCTTGCTGCCACCTTACATCAAGCCTGCCGCTCTCAGCTGCTGTGGTTTCCGTGCTGTGCTCTTGGTCTGCGGAATGCTCTAAAGCAAATGAAAAAGAGCAGCGAGTCCTCAATTTGCTGTACAGCAGTCTGTGCCATCACAGAAACTGCACGGGGTCTGCAATGTAGCAGGGTCCAGGGTGCGTAACAGTCATCTTCTGTGTTATAAGCGGCAGGACAAGAGAAATGTTTGGAAACTGTGGTCAGCAGAAAGCTTCACCATGTATCATCTCTCAGCCCAGACACTGTAATCATGCGTTGCTACCATGCAGCATTGTGCCCTTCAGCCTTACACCGGAGAATCGCAAGGTGCTTTATGGGCACCAGTTAATTAAAACCCACGTGCACTGCAAGAGAGGCAGGGATGTACTGCAATTTCCCAGCCAGGGAAACTGAGGCACATGCACAGAGAGCAATTACATAGGGAACCTGTGCATAAACTGGGATTAAAACCGATCTCTGCAAAGTCCTGCTGTCCTACCACACCAGCTTAGTGCCATACAAGGAAGAAACTCTGTCCCCTCCCCATGAAATCCACTATGGGCTTCGCTGTGTCTTTTAAGAAGAAGTCCCATAAATTCATACCTCATCACTCAGCTCCCTCAGGAAACATGCAGTGAAGCCACTAGCGAGTCAGGCCTGCAGGATTTCATCAGGAAACTTCCGTGGGTCCAGCTCGCAGGAGCGGAGCTGAGAAGCGCCGCAGGAGTAGCCGCCAGCTGAATATATTGGCAGGCTCTGGTGAATGCCTTGTTGAGCCCCTCTGGGATCAAAGGATCATAAACGTGAAGCATGACCTTGGGAGAGTCCATTAAAGCACACAATCATTATGGAAAAGCTCTCTATAACTTAACAGGGGACAGAGCCAGAAGGGCCCTGTTGACTCATTTTTATAGCTCCTGAAGGCAACGGGCAGCATTTCACCTCTTGGAGTGTGTTGAGTTGGGATCAGCACCAGCTGCTCTGGGTGCACAGGCACAAGGCACTGGTTTTACTGGGACCCTTCAAGCTGGGCTCTCCATCAACAAGGGGCAGGAGGAGGCAGGCACTGTGAAGGACCTGGCTGCGGTGGTGTGGCAGCACTGGGTAGGAGAGGCGAAAAGACCAAACCACTTTTTTGGGAGGCAGCACGACTTCCTCAGGCAGGAGACTCAAACCTTGCAGTGTGCAAGGATCAGGTTTGTGATGTGAGGATGACAAGCCAGATACAGAGTACAATTTCTCCAATATATGCAGCTCCTTTTTAAGCAAATTGAGAAGACACTGAAGCCCCCTCACCCTATTCAGCTCCACATGGGAGACCATGAGTGTTTTAGCACAGTACTGCTCTATTCGAGTGACCTGGAGGGGGTAACCTAGGAGGAACAAGTTGGGAGGAGATGGGTGCAGACATCAGTCATCTCATCACTTCTCTGCTTGCAGCGGACATGTTTCCACATATCCCACCACCAAAGCATGTCCCTCATGCTACAAGCAGGTGTCCACCTCCTCCCATTACCATTCCTGTGCTTTTAGAATTGCTGCTTAAAGCCAGATTCTCGAAAGTGACCAGCACCCAATGTCCAAATGGCACAGAGAAGAAGATACACAAGAAATAGATCACAAGAAATTTTCTCATGTCATGCCCTTCTTTCCTTCTCTTGAGCGAACAGATTGGATCTGAGAATGAGTGGGTTTTACTCTTTGGTGTGGATCTTAAATAGAATTTGTGGTCAGAAAAAACAGCACAAGGTTACATGATGTGAATTTAAACATAACCCCATGTAAAGATGAGGAGAATAACCCCTTCATGGCCAGGTAGACCAGTTTCCTTTGGGAGGCTGCTTTAACGTGCAGTGGATAATCACAGAAAATAGGAGCAAAAATAGCCTGCCAGATCATCTGGTCCTGTGTTTCCCATCCTGTGGTCCACAAATCATCAGTGAAATGTAAGACTTCAGAAAGTGATTCACACACACAGACCCAAATCCAAATCACAGACTCACACGCAAGATGGGGGACAGCAAAATTAACAAAGGAACAGTCAACATTTGACCTAATTGTTATTTGCTTGTGAATGTGTCCCATTGTAGCACTGCTGCACAAGATGGCATGCAGATTGCTGCTTTTTACAGAAGGACTGTCTAGTCCTTGGATGCTCCTGTCCTTCAGCTGGATCCACTACAAAAAAACCAGATGGTACTTGGCTTGTTTAACCCATTCCTACAAACCTCGAATGTTGAAGATCATGCTGTACAGAAGAAAATAACAGGTTGCCTGTTGCTTGGTCTAATCTGCTAACTTTATATCACACATCAAAACCAAAACAAACAAGCAAACAAACAAAAAACAACAGCATAGGACAGTCTTTCCCAAGAGACATGTGGGCTGAGGGTTCTTTCGGCATCGGCTCTCCAGGAATATGTGCCTGTGTCAGGACTGTTTGAATCACAGCCAATGGAGACCAGGTGCTCCAGTCAGACAGCAGTTCCTCCAATTACTTATAGAGAGGGTAGAAGAGGGGTTTGATGGAGCTGGAGAAATGCCTTTTTATTATTACTAGTTCCTCTAAAGTAGGTCCTTCTCCCCCTGTGATTTTGCCCATGAACACTCATTGAAATGCTAGGTTGGGTTTACAAGGGGTTGTTCCAATTCTGAAATGACAATTAAAAAAATTAGTGATCTATGTAGTCAGCAGCAGTCTGACGTAAGAAAGCTGGACGACCTTTACCTTGGGTGAAGTTCAGCGCTGGCTCAAACCTGCAGTGCTGTGGCAGCAAAGTGTGGACCAGTGGGTGAGCAGCGCTGCCCTGGGTGACTCCTGCAGCCTGTAACGGGGACAGCAGGTATTAGCCTCTGCTTGATGGCTGAGTAGCAGCCACATCTGTCCACCACGACCCCAGCGCTGGTGCCCTCTGCAGGATGGGAAGGGCTAGGGTAAGCACCAGGAGCACGGGAGGTGGCTCTGCAAAGCCAAGCCAGAGCCCTGGGGCACAGCAATGCTGGGTAGACCATGCTCATTTTTCTCACCGTAACAGGGAAGCCAAAACACCCTGTTAGCACTGAGCTGCTGTGAAATTCCCATTTTTCCAGTTGGCCAGAGCCAAAAGAGCTGCTGGAAACCAGAAAGGACTGGTGAAAATGAGATCCTGCACTGCAGCAGCAGCCGGAGCAGGGCATCTTCCCCGGGGGTGAAGACACTGACTTGCAAATCACCAGTTTTGCTCCAAGAGCAGCTTTGTGCTGACCTGTCCTGTCTTGGATGGAATTTAAAAAATAAGCGGAAGTAGGCCAGTTCAGAATTGCTTTCTACCCGGTTTCACCTTCTTTTACATGGCGGCCAGGCTGAGCAAGGAGCGGGGCACAGCGGTTTGTCACGTAGCTGGAAGCAAACAGCCTCCACCCTTTCCTCTGCTTGCTGGAGAAAATCATTGAAAAAAAAATAAAAAAGGGCACTGAGCTTAAAGGATGCCCCAGACTCAAGCAGAAAATCACGCCATGGTATCTTCCTCCTGCCTTTATTTTATTTTTCTTTCATGAGTCCCCGCCGTGCCCCCCTCGCTGGGGCTGTGGCAATGTGAGCATTAAGAGAGGGCCAGTCTGTCATCTGTCAGACGTGCGCATACACAAACCACCGCCGTTCGCACACACCACGCAGTTAAGCTTTCCTAAGTGGTCCTGGGCAGCCTGTCAAGTCCTGAGCTTGTCTGCAGAATGTGGTTGTAATTAGATAATTAATAACTTTGAGAAGGAAAGGAAAGGAAATAAGCTAAATGGAAGCTTTCCTTAGTGGGAGGAAATAATTATATCTGCTTTTTGATATATGAGCTGAGATGGCTTTCTGGAGGCAGAAACAGCATCTTGCATGAAAAGTCATCCCTCCCCCAAGTTAGATGGGGTCTCCCATGGGCGCTGCTGGGTCACAGTTTGTCCCACAGACGAGCAGCAGCAGGTTGCCGCAGATCAGAGCAAGCCCCGCGGGGAGCAGGGCTCCCCACCGTGCTGCTGCACCTTGTCACACCCCAGAGAGCAGAGCAGAGGAGAGACGATACGCAGGGCTGGGTCGCTAGGAACCGCGGGGAAAACAAGGGTTTAGCATCGCATCCCCTGGGGTCAGAGAAGCTGCTGTAAGCCTGTGGATGTTTGGATAGATGCATTGCTCCTGCCCATGGATTTAACCCTTTCACAGCACAACAAAAAAAAGTCTGTAGCATTACTAAACTCTAAGTTTTACAACCAAAAGCCAAAAGAATTGTTAGGTTTATGTTGATTTCTTTTTCTTTCTTTCTTTTTTTTTTTTTGGATGTGCTTGGCTATTACATAAATGTGTTACCCCAGGATGGAAAGAAAACATATTCGTTTCCAGCAGGGCTTGCCTGATTTTGCAGGAAGAGCTGAGAGTCACAATGGATGGGATTTCTGAAGTACATCTTGAGTGCCTCGCTCTGCTCCCTGGGCGTCGTTGGGAGCCCTGTGCTGAATGCAACAACAAACTGGCAGCAACACTAGCGCTGAGCATTCGATCTCCCCGTTTTACTTGCTTAAGGGGCCACGAGGGCTATTCCTGGTGCACTGGATCTTGCCCAGCTGCTGGATCAACCGTGTGCCTCTGTACTGCCAGCACTGGGGTGGATTTTAACACATGGTTATGGGTTTTCATGAACCACTGCCTTGACTTGCAGGGGAAAAGAAGTTATGAGACAATGTATATCTCACAAAGATGTCCTGTACTCAGTGTATTTATTTTTCCTTTTTTTTTTTCCCCCTTTTTCTAGACTGTCCAGTGTCTGAGACTGAAGTGGAATTGGGATGTATCCAAGTTTGTAGCTTCTGAAACCTTAACAACCTCAAGTAAACTGGTCCAAAAGACCCCTCTTGACCTCCCGTGCTCTGAACTCTTGCAGAGCACTTAGACTGAGCAGAAACCAGCACCAAAGCTAACGGTCTGAAACTTTGCAACATCTCTCCCCAAGTGACTGACCAAAGAGAAAAGAGAAGCAACATTCCTGATTGTTCATTTTTGTTGGGTTTTGTGTGTGTGCGTGTGCGTCTGTGCATTTGGTTTTATTTCTTTCTTTTTTTTTTTTCTTTCTGAAAAATCTTAATTCAGGAATACCTTTATGAGAAATCTTTGGGTTCAGATTTTACTTTCCCTTAGCTGTATTCTTTTTTTTTTTTAATTCAAATCTTGATTTCTTGTACAGTAATGTCAAAACTGGACCAAGGCTCTCAGAAAAAAAAAAGGAAGAAAAAAGGCCACAGTGTCCCGAGCTCCCTGCATGATTTGTTTCAAGTACAGCCTGGATTACAGACTGCCCTCCACACTCTACTGCCTCTTCCTTATTGCTCCATGATTTGCTACCGCTCCCGACCCCCTCTTTTTTTTTCATTTTCTGTTCCAGTGTATATGTTGCTTATTTGTTTTATTTATTGAGATATTTTTAACGAGCTAAGAGACTGCAATGTCGCTGTGTATACTGCTTCTCTTGCCAATAAAAATAAAGATGTCATGCAGCTACTGGGGGTATTTGATTTACATTCTGACTGCACAGCTCGGAGCAGCAGCTGGGGGGCTGAGCCACTTCCTTGCACCCCACCAATGTTTCAGCATTCACCAATTTGACTAAAATCCATTCCCCAGGTAGCAGGTGATAAGCACAGCACGCAAACCCGCAGCCGGTGGTGCAGAAGATGTTAGCTCAGCATCGCTTGCCCGTGCTGAAGTCTGCCCACATGTGCCAAGAGCAGCTGGTTGCTTACTCACAGCCCTGCTCAGGAGGTTTGCTCAGGCTGCAAGCGCTGTGGAAGGGTCTCGCACATCTACAGCACCGTGGCCTCCAACACACTGCTTGTTGCAGACTCTGCCTTTCCAAAGAAAACGTTCAGTCTTTCCACAGAACTCTCTGTAATAATTTCAAAATGAATTTTGTGTAGATGGGCTGTAGCTGAACTGCTCAGCCTTGGAATTACTGTTCATTTATGGGCTGCACATTGTGTCTGGAAGAGATGTATAATCCACAGAAGCCAGGTAAAAAGCAGTAGCTGCACTACAAAAGTGGTCACCCAGGGTTGCCGGTCTGCTCCTCCTTCCTCCTTATCTTCCACCCAGGCAGCAAAGACCAATGGGCTCTGTTGGTGCTCACCAGCCTTCCTCCACCACCTCGCAGAGCCCTGTTAGACTTCTTGGTCATACACATGCTGAAGCCAGGTTTCAATTTTCAGGTCATAAATAACAAGTTTAAAAAGAATTTGTACAGAGAAAAAAAAAAAAAAAAAAACCTTTAAAGAACAGTTGCAGTGGATCTGGAAACATGGGGCTAAATTATCCCAAATGACCTTTTGTTCTCACACCCTTTCCCTGCTGGATTAGCAACAATGCTGGTTAACTTGAGAGCGTCTGGACTGCAACACCGAGGTGACAGACAGAGACTGATTAAACAGAGCCTCAGTGCTCCTTGTTGGAATTATCAATTCAACTTTGCAAAGCAGGAGACAAAACAGATCTCTGTAAGAAAGATCGGCTCAGAAATTGGCAGAGAGTGGTGTAGTGGGGGGATAGGAAAAGATGGTGAGGGATAATCGGCTACGGAAAAAAAAAGCAATGTTGTGGTATCTAGAGCCATTAAAAAATAAATCATATCATTCCATCTAAACCAGCTTCAGAGAAAAATATTTTAGCATGCCAAATCAGGAACATACATGTGCATATCATCAGATGCATTAATTGCCTGAAAGGCTTCAGAACTTAAATGTCAAATGTTTATTTTAAAACAAGCAGAGTTGCATAGAGTAAAATACATCAAATCCATTAGAAGCTCTTATTTTCTTAAAAATAAATGACATCTCAGTCTCGGTGTTTGGTAGCAGCAGAGCCAAAAGTGCCATTTAAGAAGGTGAACTTAACAGATGTCGTGTGACACAGCACGTCCTGCAGCAAGCAGGTTTTTTTCCTGGGGGTATGCATTACTTTCTGCATTTTGGTGAACCTCTAATGATGCTCCAAATTGCATCAAACTGATTTCACCACAAGGTGTGGCATTTTCCAAGCATGGGCACCTAAATCCAACTTCAGCCCCAGTAACTGTTTGTCAGAAGAGCTTGTTGGGCCACTCTGCACTCCCAGGACGTGACTAGAACCAGGAGGAGGGACCTGGGAGGTCAGACCTCCCCACGCCACAGATCCGATGTGTGCAACCACAGCAGTGCCACCGTAGCGGCCGTGTGCCTTCCTTAATGCTACAAAGGGTCAGGGCTGCTGAACCTCATCCTCCAACATCATGCATTTAAGGACATGTCATGGTAGATCAAAGCATTTGCTCTCTCTCCCTCTCTGCAAAGTGCACCAGCGGCCACTGCTAGGCAAACAGTGACAATAAATGCTCACAAGCGCTGGATGGTTCCCTCTTCAATGAATTCTGGGGGTTAGCCAAAGCTCCTGTAGGTGAATGGCCATGGAGAGGTAACTTTGGAGACCAGAACTAAATCCACAACACCAAGATAAAACTTTTTTTTTTTTTTCAGGCAGAAAAAGTAGCAAGTATAGAAGCCGGTCGGGTCAGTCAGAAAACAGCAATGCCATGGGGCTCAGATGAGTAGTTTCAGGTCCCAAGGTGAAAATGGGGGCTTTCAAACTCTCCAAGACATCCTGATAATTTCAGAGCTTTAAACTGTCTGGATAACACATTTTAACAGAAAACATATTTGAATTGATGGATAAAGAGACTCATGTTTCAATAAATTGCTGAAAAGGCTTTTCATCTCATATGAGTTCATCTTGCACGAGTTGCAGTGCATAACCAGCAATGTGAGTGTGTTATGAAGAAGCCAAAGACAAGGTAAAACGCAGATCCTAAAACTGAAGCTGTGTTGTCATGTACAGCACATGATAGACATATTTACTTTTCTGTTTTCATATGTAGGAGTTTTTTCAATACTGCTTATCACACCACTGCTCACCCTAATTCCCACTGTGACTGAATTCTTTCTTTTTCCATCCATGCATGAAATCTCAAGGCCCTGTGAGCAACTGAGATGTGCCCAAGGGCAGGAACAGACTCTCCTGTGCAAAGGAGAATGAGACCGAAATCCCTTAATGCACCAGGCCCAACTGCACGTGACAGATCCTCACAGCGGGGGTTCCTCTGCACATGCAGGGCCTGTCTAAATATCGGTCCTGAGCTGTTTGCTTTCTGCATACATGAAAGGCTACAGAAAGCACCCAGCACATGCTATTTTGTGCAGGGGTCCAGCTAACAACAAAGTAAAGTATTTGCTGGAAAGAAGCCAATTTTTTTTACTCAATACCAGCTCAGCTAAGCACTGCCAAACTCCTCCATTTCCAAAAGTGAATAAGTTTTCAGCTAGAGTTCTTGATGCAGGCCAAATGGAAAAAAAAAAAAAAGAAACAACCAACCCCACGACAAACCCAAGCCCCACGTCCCACCCCTTGGAATCTCTTTTCTCCCTGGCCTCTCCCAGGGCCACCCCGTTTTCACACAGCCGCTGACAGCGAGGAGGGATCGGGGAGGGGGAACGCTGACAATTCTTCCCGGAGATGCTTGTAAACTTGGAGTCCTCGCTTGTCTGGGACCACCCAGGCACCATCTCTGGGATGGAGATTTCAGCCCCACTTCAAGGGTGACCGCAAGAAGAGGTAGTCAGGCTGTGATGGTTAGCACCATCTTGGTATGGAAACCTCGGCTACAGCAACAAGCATCCCACCCAAAACAGTGAGAGGAGGGAGTCTGTGAGACTTCAGGGGGCACCCGTATGCGGTCAGCTATATGATCAGAATAAAGATAAATCTTCGATTGACTTCTGCAAGAGAAAGAAATGGCTGTTTTGAAGCATAGTGACAGTGGCCTTTATTGGGGTTAAACACAAAGATAAAAATCATACCCGGAAATCACAAGAAATGTGAAGTGCCTGAAATCTTTGCTGAAACTAATGTTGCGTGATACCAAGGAGAAACCTGCTAACTTCTTACTGGGACTTAGCAATGCCTTCTACAGGCATTGTAACTCACTGTCAAATCTCTGAGCGGCCATACTGCAGCTCTGATTAAGAGAAAAACTGAAGTCGTCTTCAAGACCCCCATTTCTATGTGTGTGTGTACACACTGCAGTCAAATTTTTACTTAGGAGATACTTGCCCAGCTCATCTCCAGTATCCAAGCATCTGAACTTCAAATGAGATCCATCAGCTGCCAAAAGACCAGGTGGCACAGGTAGGCTGCTGTCCCTTGGGCAGTTCACCAGCCACATGGGAAATGCAAAGTCCACCACGACGCTACCAGTGGTGTGTCCCCATGGGAAAGCAACCTCACTAAAACAGCCCAGCCAGGCTTGAGGAGCAAAGCATTGCATGTGGTCATTCCCTCCTTCAGCACAACTCATACTGCAGTACAGATGTGGCCTGTGTCTGCTCTGCCTAGCTTTGCTCACTGGTCTAGCTTCGGCCAGAAATGCTCTCAGACATTTTGAACGAGGGCTCTATTCCTTGCTCTATTCAAACAAACATGTGGATCTCAAAAAACAGAGGTGACTTCTGAATGTTTGAACTTCGGAGACTCAGTGAGAGCAGAGATCACCATTACAGATATCAAGAAGCCATGCCCTTCACCCCCAAAAAACCTTTGCCAGTGTCTCCCTCGGCTGCCACACTGGACCTTGTTGGGCCAACACACAGTGTTTTGGGAGGAGCAGACCCTTCCCTTGGGGAACTCCTTCATCTTCTTCAGGCAGACAAAACTCCTTCTAGCAGCTGCTTCAGCATCAGATGGACTGCTGGAAGCCATGAAAGGCAAAAGGAGAAGTCAAGCACAGCAGAAGACTCTCTTGCACAATACATTCCATCATTGCTCAGGCATGCTGTCTTCACAATGCATTGAATATCATGAGTTTATGCCTCATCTTTAACACTTCCACTTCTAGCACCAAATCAATAACCATAAGCTGGTCTCCTAAACCCTGATGAGAAGCAAATGCCATATATTACCAACATTTCAGCCATGTTTTAAGGCAATAATTCAAGCTCATGCAGGTTTTTCAACTCTATGTTGATGTGTTTTGTGGTTTCGATGCCATTCTACTTGCCTTTGTAGTCTCAGAATTTGTTTTGAGTATGGTAAAGTGCACTCAGTCCTTTTATGATTTCCTGTCTTGTTTCAGAGTCTTGCACTGGAAGACTTTAGTTGCCTCCTAAATCTTTTTCCAGAACTCTCCTGTCACTTTAAATATTGGCCAGCATTTTGTTAGCTTCAAGACTTTGAAATAATATCAAAGTAAACCTCAAAGGAAAATAACCCAGTAAAGGGTAAGGTTGGAGCTTAATTCATATTTAAATAAAGATCTTTCACTTCAGCTTGGGTTACTGTGTAAAATGACTGGGAGCAAATGGAGCTTTTAAAGGCCTTATTCCCCTGGGGGTCTATTTTAAAATGATTGGAGAGCCTACCAGGCAGAGGAATGAAATTGCCTTCCCATGAAAAATCCTCTGCCATTGGGAAGAAAAATTCAAAGCTCTCCAGAATCAAGATGGACTTTTTCCTCCCTCCCCTCCTGAACTGTGGCACTGTGGCCCCGGACGACATTTGTAAATGGTGCTCTCTCCCTGCAGGAAGACAGGAATATTGTCAAAGCCTTTGCATAAGGAAACAAGGGGCTAACGATTGATTTGCAAGTCAAAATACAGCTTTCTCTTTAATAATTTTTTTTTCCTTTTTTTTTTTTTTTTTTTTGAGTAAACTGTACATTTTATGAAACGAGAACAGGAGATTTGCCCGGTCACCCTTACCAAAATGCTGTCTTTCAGAAAAGAAAGAGGGAACTGAGGCTGGGTTCCTACAAACCTCAGCACCTGACAGGAATTTTTAGAAGGCCATAAAGGCAGATTTGCAAGCTGAACGCCCAGCACAGGTATGTTTGCAAGAGTAGCCAAGCACACAGCTCTCCTTGACTTTAACTGGGGAGCTCCTTTGAAATTTGCCTTTAAGCTGCACATCCTGCTGCAGCGTGGAGCAGACGTGGTGATGGATTTAGCCTTCCACGTACCTTCTGCCTTTATTCCTTATTTCCTATTCAAGCCCAAGGAACAGTGGGTGGGAGGGACTGCTTTTGCTAACGCCAGCAGCTCCGGATCTGCCAAAACCCCAAACAAAGGCTGTGAGAAAAATATTTCTGCAGGAAGCATTTGCTGAAACATGATTCATTTCTTTAAGATAAGTAATATTTCCTACGGCCAACACTTACAAAAGGGTTAGCCTCCCTCATCCTTACTTCAGCCTGGACGATGAATACAGCTGAAGCATGTGCTTCCAGTTGAGCTCTATGACGCTGGCGTTCTCGCTCCGAGTTCGAAGGCATGGCACACCAGTGTAAATTTGCTCTCACATGAAGGCATCTTGAAGATGGGGACTTCATAGTTTGCTCTGTTTTTTTTCTTGTTGCCAGCCCCCTGAGTCTCCCCAAGCTTGGCTGCACCAGGTCAGGAGGTGAAGGGGACCGTCCTCTCCCCCCCGCTGCATGCCACCACTTCAAGCAGCATTGTTTTCAGACACGGCCTGACACCCCTGCCTCAGTCACTGTGGCTTTTTCACCAGCTACTACAAACAATGGGCTCTGTGGGTCATTTGCAGTTCATCACGTCTTTTGAGTTGTCCGGGTAGTTATTTGAAAAACCATTCCTGCTTAGCACATGGCCGCAAGATACATAATGAAATTTCCTAACATCCCTTATTTCAGAAACCTCTTTCAAGAGCGGCCTGCCAGACTGCAGCTTTCTTTCCCAAATTAGTGATCTGGTGGAAACTCAGCAGGAACTGGGCGACGACCCAGCTGGCACGGTCCCGAAGATGTGCAAGACAGCGGCTCACAGCGCGCCGTGGGAGGTGGGGACTCGCGCCACGGTCCCCTGGCCCGCCTGGGTCTCACGCCAGGATGCAGCTTTGGCACCTGCACCGCCGGTTTTGGACCTTGACCCTCTTCTTCTGACAGCCCTTGCTTTCTCACATATAAGTCTAAATGGCATGAGGAGCTGGCTGAGCTCCTTCCTCTTCCTTGCCCTTCTGGGCACTCAGCAGAGGCTGTGGGCTGTGCGGGGCTCTCCCTCCCAGTGGTGCCTGCAAGGACAGCAAGTCCTGGTGGGGTGGTGGACCCCAAAGGCTGGGCAGGGAACTCCATGGGCACAGGACCTCTGGCTGCATTGGTGTGGCTCACACCAAAGCTGGCAGAGCCCGTCCATGGGGTTGGCCACACATCTGCCCCATCCAGACATGAGCCTGAGGCACGGCCCAGCTCAACCACTCTTTAGCCACAACATTAAGGATATAAAACTGTGAGAGAGTGTCCAAAGGAGGGCTACAAAGATGGTGGAGGGTCTAGAGGGCAAGATGTATGAGGAGCAGCTGAAGTCACTTGGATTGTTCAGCCCAGAGAAGAGGAGATGAGGGGAGGCCTCATGGCGGCCTGCAGCTTCCTCACGAGGGGAGCGGAGGGGCAGGCTCTGATCTCTGCTCTCTGGTGACAGCGACAGGACCCAAGGGAACGGCACAGAGCTGTGACATGGGAGGGTCAGGCTGGGTGTTAGGAAAAGGTTCATCACCGAGAGGGTGGTTGTGCACTGGAACAGGCTCCCCAAGGGCAGTGGTCACGGCACCAAGCCTGCCGGAGTTCCAGAAGCATTTGGACACCGCTCTCAGACACAGGGTCTGATTTTTGGGTGGTCCTGTGCAGAGCCGGGAGTTGGACTCAATGATCTTTGTGGGTCCCTTCCAACTCAGGATATTCTACGGTTCTACGATTCTATGATCTATCTGACATGATGACTTTGATCTGCATAATTGCTCTGCTTTTTCTCCCCTGCTTTGCCCTGGGCTCTTCACCCTACTGTTCTCCACCAGACCAGGTTTCATCAGAGCTTCCTGTATGCAACAGTGATGACCATGGCCAGAGCCCATCTGGCCCTGCAGCCACCACACTGCCCCACCAATTACACCTTCCTTCGAATGGATGCGCAGCACCAGGCTGCAGTACCTGGCTGGCACCAACATTCCTGGGGAACATGAGGACATCTGACCTCAGACAGCTCCTCACTGTTTGTTGGGGATAGCACAAGCCAAGGTGCCACAGTCTCGTGATGGCCTCGTGTCCTCCTGAGTGCCCCTGTAAGGTGCCTGGAGAGGTGCTGCCAGGAGAGGGGATAGGCGAGTGCAGGGGTGCCTTTTGCTGCGAAGCCCACTGACAGCCCTGGAGAGCAGTGGATCTGGTTGTGCCTGCACTCCATTTTTAACATTTTGGTCATGAAGGGAAGTTAATTTCCTTCCAATTTCTTTTCTTCATTATTATTATTTATTTATTTTTCCCCAGGGATACATGAAATCAGAGGAGTTGGCTGGAGAGGTGTTTGCATGAGTTATCACCTGGCCCACTCTCCCCACAGGCAGGTCTCCCCATGACCACTTGCTCAGCAGCAACGGGGCTGCATCAAGCCACCAGGTGCCTAAGCTCAGGCTGGGTCAGCTGCACCTGGGCATTGTGCCCCATGCTGCTGCCACTGTGCACCTCTGGGCACACTGCCAAGGCTGGGGACATGTGGTGGCCAAAGGGACCGACATGACCCACTTGTGCCAGGGTTCAAGCTTGTGCTTCAGTGACCAGTTGTTGCAACAGAACATCCTTGTCTCATCAGGGTGCAAAGAAAAGCTTAGAAACTGGAGGGACTTGTACCACCTAAAAGCCAGCAGCGAAATAAGCATCCATGAAATCTTCAGTCCCATCCTGCACACAGCAGGGCAGAGGGCTCAGGTGGTGAGTGGAGATCTGTCCCATCTGGAGAAACAACACTGAGCATGTGGGATGGAGGGAGGCCAAGAGCCCTCCCCATGAGGATCCACGAGTCATCCCTTTGCCATTGCTTGGTGTGGCCCCCTTTACACCCCGGTGCTGTGAGACCACTGTGATTTTCTAATATGGCAGCTCCCTGACCAAAAAAGCACCTCAGGCCACATCCGCCATGGCTCAGGCAGCAGCCCTTTGCTCCCAGCCTCCTCTGGTCACCAGGGCTAATGCAGCCCCTCACCCAGGGGCCATCCACCACCTCCCAGGGCAGAAGCAGCTGCCCCAGGTATGGCTGCGCCCCAGATCCGGGAGCGCTGAGCCTTTCCTGTGGTATACCTCTGATTAGGTGCTGGCCGAGCACTGCCTTCCCCAGCCACCAGAAAAGGAACGGTGTGCAAGAAGGAAAGAGAGGTGCAGAGGAAGAAAAGGATTAGCACACAGTGTGGAAAGGAAGGTAAGCAAAGACGTGACTGTTCTTATGGACTGCACGTGAATACGTCAGTGAGGAGATGGATGGGTCTTTCAGACTTCGCCTCAGACCCATTTTCTATATATCGAATGTTGCTTTCAGGTTACAGTTTCATTCATGCTAAACTCACTGCTTCTCCACATTGGGCCTTCAGCACTGTCTTTACAAAGCCGCACTTTTTAATGCCATATTAAAATAGAATTAAATCTTGGCTATTCAGAGTGAGAAAAAATCCAAATATCAACATGTTTGTTGCAAACACTGCAGGATCAATACTTTTCCACTAGAGGAACGAGAAGATAATTTGTTATTAAAAACTGCTCTTTCCTGCCAGTCATGTGCTAATGCAAGAAGTTCCTCAGGATGTCCACCAGACCTGCAGACCTCTCACTCCGCACACCTCGAAACCACCTGCGATGACTGGGACTGAAACCCTCAGCGGATGTGTCCCTGCCCTACCCTCCAGTCTGAGGTGAGGGAGCTCCTGTCTGGCATAAGGTGGTGCCAGGGTCTCCTCCACTCATGGCAGGACTGGGGGAATCCAGCCCCAGCACAGCAGCACAGCCTGGGCTGGGAGCAGCTCCTTCTGGTATGGCTCTGCTGGGCTGTAATCAGATCTTACCTTAGTGAGCCTCATGCTGTGACATGTTTATATGACCAGGCCCTTTTCCCTTCATTAGTATTGGGGTCAGGAGGAGCCAAAGGTCAGGTTTGAAGCCGATGATTTCACTTCTAAACAAAACCGTTGCCTACCTCTACCTTCCTCCTCAAAGAGTTTGGCTCATAAATTTTCATTTAGTACCCCTGAGCTGACTTTTTTTTCCTTCACATTCTCTTTAACAAGAGAGATATTTCATTCCCCCAAACCACAGGGCAGTTCCTTATTTCTCCTAGTCCGAAGCTATTTGGGAAGCTTTTGTCAGTATCCTGCCTCATGCTTCAACTTACAAAGTGCCAGTCAGGATTGCTGGAGAAATAAAGGTGGCAGAGATGTGACACATGGCCCCAGGCCAGCCTTGTAACCTCACAGCCGTCTCTTGCCAGATCAGCAGTCCTGCTGCTGGGTTTTAATGGCTCTGCCACCGATATTCCCACAGCGTCAGCCTGCTGCTTGACACCCTCAGGGCTGGAACGTGCAAAACCAAACACCAGCAAAACCTACCACTGTCAGAAATGATAGTGCTTGCTTCGCTTTGAAAAGAAAACAGCGGAAAAGCAGAAAATGCAGCTGGCTTTCAGGTTTGCTACTTGAACTCATTCGTACCTTTAAAGTCCAGCTAAAGCTCAGTGTCAAAGAGTGAACCAAATCCCATGAGCCAAAGTGCAAAGCGTTTGTGTTTCTCCTTGGGAAAATGCACATCCAGAAGTGGAATGGGGCTTTTTGCAAAATTCCTCCCCATTCTGCTGCTGTGGACACCTTTGAGTCTCCCAAAAGGTTCAGCCTTTCTATTGCTTTACAGATCCTGGCCTCTCCTATTGCACTTTTTCAAACATCCGAGCACTGACAGTTGCTTCTTACAGGTACTTGCTTCTCTAATGGCATTCTCCTGTTTCAAGGGAAGTTTCAAAGATCGGCTGACATGGGAAAATAGATTGGCTGCTGCCATACAAAGGAGGAGGTGATCTAGACAGCCAGTCTCAAGAGGAGTTAAGGGATCTGGGTGCTCAAATCCTTATGAAAGTGAAATCCCCTCAGGTCATTATGAAAAGCCCACTGTGACAGCCTGACCCTTTCTGGAGTTGAATGCGCTTTCTGCCCTGGCGCTACAGGTCCACATTCCACAGGGGTTCATGGTTAAAAGCATGACTGATGGTTTCACCTGGGTCTGGGGAGAAGGTCCCCCATGGCCTAGCCCTTGCCAGGACATGGAGGTGCACTGTTCCTGGCAGCGTCAGGAGAGCCAAGGAGATATACTTCAGGGCAAGACAATGCTGCCCAGACCGCTTCACACCCCAGCTCCCAGCACCCACACTGAAACAAAACAACAGAAGGTGATTTCTGAGCTGTGGGGTCAGACTCCTCTGAAGTCTCATGACAGCTTCAAGCTAAGAGTACACATCTTTCTGCATCAACCCACCCAGGGAGTAAATTGTTGTGGATGACTGCTCAGCAGTTCCTGCAGTTTCTGAGTAGTCCAACGTTTTTAATTATGCCCTGGTAAGACATAACCAATATGGATAGCTGCCCACCACAACCAATGATGAATTTGCTAACGGCATTGCTTGTAACTCCAGCCAGAAATAAATGTGTGCAACTCCCACCCAATGAAAGTGGGAGGGGGTTATACCAGCTCAGACAGCTCTGCTTTTACATCCCACTTGATCTTCATTCTGCTCAGGGCTGCTAAGGGGAGTTTTCCCTGACTAGGGGGAAACTTTGTCTTCATCTCTCTGGCCTAGCTTGGTATGAAGGATGGTGCCTGTGGGTTAGTGCCATCGTGTGGATACAGCTGCAACGAAGAGGAGGAGGAGAGGTGGGAGGAAGAACCCCAGGAAAAGGACAAATCTGGCATTGCCCAAGTCAGGTTCTAAGCCTAGTTCCCTCCTTGTGATAATGATGGGCTTAAGTGGGACCATGCTACTTCCTCCAGCTGGTTGAATAAATATAGTAACAGCAAAAGCACATGTCACCTGCACCTTATCTACCCTACAACATCTCCAGGTGCTGACAGCAGATCTTCAGAGGGAGTTTTCCCATACAGTGCTCTAATGAAAGCAACAACAGTTGAGATTTACATCTCTGCTATGCTCAAAAGGCTCAGAAGCTGAAAAGGAGCTGCATGTGTTATACTCACCCTACCCTACTCAAGCCTTCGTGTTTGGAAACGGGACTGGAATACACACATGAATGTATCAGCCCCTCCAGGATCTTCAGGACTGTCTGGTCTAATGGCACAAACTTACTCTTGAACATGAAGGAAAATCAGGCTGTAGATTTTGGCTAATGACACAGGGTGGGTTCTTCACTCTGAGCTTGCATCCTGTCCTGGAAGTCACACAGTCCCCAACCTCCAACTCTCTTGCAAAACTGAAAAGCAATCTGAGCCCAGGATAAAAATAAAGGGTCCATGGGGCCCTGCCACTCTGGGGTCAACTGAAGCAGTGGACGTGCAATCAAGCTCCTTCATGTAATCTCTCCACCGCCTTTTACAGGCTGAATCTGAAACAGAGCCAAATGACGAGCAGGGGGATAACGAATCATGAGGCTGGGGTTTCCTTTGTACAGTCAAAATCCCAAGCCAAGTCCTGCTGGCTGGGATGTTCCCGTTATCTTTCAGAATGGAGTGCTGAACTCCAATGGGCTTCTTCCAAAACCCCATCCACCGTGATGAAGAGCAACCTGCCCCGACTCAGCATTTCACTCCTTCCGGGATGAAGAGGGGGGATAAGCTTGGTTCTTACAAGAAGGGGGAGGAAGTCTACAAAGACCCAGTCCAGGCCCTGCTCAGCCTCCCTGTCTTTGGAGGAGGCAGTCATGTCTCCGTGCCGACCTCTGCACCTCCCACACCCACACTGTGCCTGTCCACTCTTGTCATGTTTTTGGCTTCCTCCGAGTTCATACTGCCAAGGTCTTTGCAAAGCACTTGTAGCACTGGAGCAGAGTGACTTCCCACTCACAGGCTCTCTGTGTCTGCCAGGATGGCTCTGGCGGAGCTCTAGATCTTGGCTCAGGAAGAGCTGGCCACTGGGGGCCTCCTTGGACGAGGTATGAGGGACATGCAGGTGGCCGGCACTCAGCCCTGAGCACATGGACAAGCCATGTTTGCACTGTGCCGGTTGTCACGAGTTGGACCACCAGCCTGTAGGTACAAGTGGGAGCGTATCCGGTGATCTGAACACAAAGCACATCAGGGCACATCCATCCGTAGCTGGGCGCTCTGATCGCGCCAGGTTTCACAGCATATGGATGACTGCATCCAAGATTCATTAATGACCCAACCCCATGTTGCTGTTTCAGATTAAATTGTTCCCAATGCTATGCATTGTTATTTGGGAAATGTATGAATTTTTCCCATATGTCTTTGACCTATAAAATGAACATCCCTCAAAACTGAAAGGTTATTGCCAACTGCGACGTGTTTTCATTTCTCGTCTTTAAGCACATTTCATGGTTTGCCAAAACTTTTTAGGAGGTTGAAATTGAAGGCCTTGACTCAGGAAAGCACTTCAAACATGTGCCAAATAGGACTTACGCGCACACTTGCATCTAAGTACATGCTACAGGCCTGTGCTGAACTGAGATCTTTTCCCAAATTGGTGCCAAAAATATCTTCCTCTTCATTAACTCCTAGATTCTCAAATTCAGTCCTCAACTTTATTGACAATCACCTACAGGTGAAATTTGGCTTGCAGATGTGGAGCTCCTAGATTGCAGATAGAAGCTAATTATTCAGGGATTGCTGGCTGGAGCTTTGGGAAGACATAAAAAGCCAGATTAAGCAGAGCTGAGTGATATTTTTCAAATGGATATTTAAAACAAAAACATTTTGCAGCCGTTCCGCTGAATGGTTGGTTTTAACAACAAAATCTGGCAAAAAAAAAAAAAAAAAAAAAAACAGCATATTTCAAGCCTCTCCAAATTACAGCTCTGAAAGGACTTGATTTTTTTTTTTTTTTTTAATTTTACAATACCAAATGATTGGTGTCCAAGCAAGATATTTCATTTCAAGTTGACTGAAATATCTTGCTTTATCAAAAAATACACCTTTTTATTTTTGGTTGGCCAGAAATTCCTGTTTCATTTTTTAGTTCTTCCCAAATCAATATTTCAACTTTCTGAAATTTCACTGACCAGAAAGTCAGCTGCTCGTATATTTTTGTATCTTTATCTTGAGAACTGAAAATAGAGGTGGGTAAATGAAGAGGGTATGCAACAGTCCCACTCTCCTGGCAAAGGGAAGTTTCAAGTTTTTCTTTAAGAATTGGAAGTCATCTGGGAGGAATTCAAGTGATGACAGATACCGTGGGTATCAAAAGAAAGGGAATCTGTACTCTGCTTCCAGGAAAGAAACATTTCGTAATTTCAAGGAAAAAATACTAGATGGAGACCAGCCCACTCTCAGCTCTCACCTGTACTTCTAAAGCCTGATCTTGAACCTCTTGCAGCATGCCTTTTATCTCAGCAGTACTACTCTCTGCATGAAAAAAAAAACATATTCTGTTTCAACAAATTTCTAACATAGTTACTCCATTAGCTGCACCCACAGAGTGCAGTTATCACAGGAGATGTCTGAGATGGGGAGCAGGTGACTGTAGTTCCCTTTGGCAACAGCTCTCTGCCTCTTCAAGGTGAGGTCTCCACTCCAAGACAGCAGACGACCATAGCAAGACTTTGCCTGACCTTTCCAGCTGTAGAGAGCAGGGAGAGAAGTGTGGATAGTTAACGTCCATGCATGACTTGCCCCACCTCTGGACCCTAGGAAGGGCTACCAGGATGTAAGACACAGGACCATGTAGTTTGAAGCACAAGGCGATCCCCACAGCGCAAGCGTGGTGCAGTGCCTGGACTGAGCAGGGCTGCGATGGCAGCTTGGGAGAAGCTGCAGTGCTCTCCTGGCCAGGCTAACCAGCCTATGAGGAGAGGGAAGCATGCACCCATGCTTTCTTCTGCTGGGACCACCCAGCACTCCACCTTCTGTCCTTCCCACTTCTTGTCTCCTGAACTCTTGGCTTGCCTTTAACCACTATTTCACCTCACTAAGCCAAAATTCCCATTGCAGAGCCCCCAGGGTTTGCCGAATTACCCCTCTGGTGTTTATTGACACAAAGGACTGGTGACAGCAGATAGAACAAGAACCACTCATCTGCAGATCTGATCCCACCTCCCCAGAAAAGAATTGCCCTCAGATGGAGCAAAGATGATGCAGGACTTTGTTTGAATCAAACCCGAAAACTTTTATCTCATCAACAGCTGAATGGTTCACCACAACTCAGCCCAGCATGGGGAGAAAGGTTAGGTAAATTCACCTGGTTTACACTACTATCAGATCCATCTCTGCTGCTGAGGCCGGTTTGAGCACACAGCCTCAAGACTGCTCTAAAGGATGTCAGCATGGGGACCAGTGGAATCCTGCTTCTGAACCCAGTATGAACAGGCAGGAGAATGGGATTTTCCAACAGCGTGTATCGGCAGGCAGCACTTTGGAGAAGGTCTTGACCATACACACAGCTTACATCAGCAAAGCGACTGGTGCTCTTCCACCCACATGGCTATTATACAACAAGATGGCCAGAGAGGAAAAAAAGCCCAAATCACAATATTTTTTGATCCTTAAAAAGTTTGGTCACTCCTGAAATCAATTACAAATGAAGAAGCTTTAATGGGGAGCTGAAAGAAGCAGTAGGGTGGGTCACTTGTTTTTATTCCTGTTGTCAAATGGTAATATTGTTCTCATATTTAAGATGTCAAAAGCCTGTGAAGCAAACAAACAAAGCCCAAAGTGCTAACTTCCCAACGCCCAACCACAGTGAGACATTCATGGACACAAGGAAACAGGCTGCAAAACTTGCACAAAAAATAAACCGCCATGAGAAGGACTTTGCCAAAGTTAAGGGAAAAGAGGTTACAAGCATTTGTGGGAAACAGTGCTAAAAGGGAAGGATAAAAGAGAAAAAAAAAAAAAAAAAAGAAGAGGAAAGAGCAGAGAGAGAGAGGACTGGGGCTAGGGCTGTGCCAGTCAGGAGGGATTTGGCCGGATGATGGTTTTACTGCATTTAAATGTGTAAGATACACTTTGATTAATTCTAGTAGACTACACCAAAGTCATACTTGCAACTCCCAGGGCGCTAATTACGGAGAAGAGGCGGACAGTGACTCATGTTGGAAACCACCCAACTTCCAAAGGGAAAAAGAAAAGAGAGAGAGAGGAATCTCAGCGCTCAGGCAACCCAGACCGTCCCCAGATCTGCGCGCAGTGCTGGGAGAAAGGTCAGGGCACACACGGCCGCGAGGCGGGAGCGCTGGGCCGGGCCGTTCCCAAGGAGCGCTGGCATGGCGGCTGCCCACCGGAAGGACAGGGAGACGTCAAGGGGGCGGCGGGGAGAGGTCGGGGCTCAGTTTGCTCACCCCTTGTGGTTGCCTCTGCTCTCACATGTGAGAAACGGAGCTGGTGAGAAACGGTGTGGGCTTCGTGAGGTGCACGGATGGGGTTTATGTGGGGATGCAGCACCCCAGCATGGTGGGGCTTCAAGCCTGGCGTGGTCATCCCAGCTTTGGGCTGTTGGCCTGACTTCCCCAAGCCCCACCTTGTCCCCTGCCATGCCAGCAGGACAGCTATTTTCCTCAGTGCTATTCCGATCACCTCGAGGCAGGGATTCTGCCATCCTAGCAGAGACACCCATGGGAAGACATCAGTGAGGTCTGAGTAGGACATTTCTCTTCCCTGACACCTAAAAAGCCTTCTGCCAGGTGACAGCAAGGAAATGCAAGTGGGCAGGAGCTGGGGGATTGATGTGTGCCCCTACCTCTACCACCACCCACTCTGTCACCAAGCCAGTGTCCTACTTGGTTTCCAAAGCCAACATCGGCTGAAGGACTGGAGCCCAGGGTGGGGAGGAGGGTCTCTGAAAGGAAAAAAGATTGGGAAAGCCTTGCCTGAAGGCTGCTGGGAGTTCAACAGCATGTAAGTGGTGTCACCATTAGTTGCTTGCTGCAGACCTCTCATTACCCTGCCTACATGCAGGGCAGAGAACTTGCGTGAGTGGCTGAAATGTGCAGGGACCCATGGCAAGTGCAGATGGGGCTGCTTCAGTCCGACCCCACCACTGCTGCGCTACGAGCTCCTTGCTTGGGTGTCCAGCTCCCACAGGCACAGAGACCCAGTGGCTGAATACAGGACAGCCAACAGCGGGGCCTTCAGCCTCACTTCTTGCTCCCTCCTCTCTCACAGAGCAACTGAATGAGCCCGCCAGCTCTTCAGTGGAGGCTTGAGAGCTCTCACCCCAGGCTGCATGAGCAGGAGAAGCTGCACAAAGGCTAGGTCAGAAGGGTCGTCGATGGAAAGATGAAGCCACAGACCCCATGTTAAGCCTTAGAGAGCGCGCTGAGCTCCTGCATGGTGAGGAGGTCCCTCCTGTTCATGCGATATTTAGCAAGAAGGAGACATACACACACACGCAAACACACAGATGTTTGCTTAGCAATGATTACCGCCAGTTCTGAAACATCTCTCGGGGCAATAGGGGAGAAACTAAGGGGGGTACTGGCCTGATATTTATTATCCCATCTCAGCTCCATTCTCATCTACTCATTTTTAACTCTCTGAGCAGCTGACAGCATAAGAAACTGAAGCCAGAGCATCAAATTAACAACATCTTTCTTCTCCAGTCTTTCGGTCACATGTTTGACTCAGTTCAGCCCATGAATAAAACTGAAACCCCATAATCTTACAGGCTCAAGACAGAGCTGGAGGCCAGGGGGCAGGGGGAAGGTATGTTTAACGCCTAATAGCTAATTGTAGAGTCATTTCTACAGCTTCTTTCTTTAGGGGAAAAAAATGTGTTTGTTTGTTTGTTTTAAGAAAACAAGAAAGGAAGCTGCAGGATGTGACTCCCCGTCTCCACTGTGCTGGCTCGTAGCTTGGCAATGCCAGGGATGTGTCGCATGTGTGCGCATCCCTCTCGGACCAAGCAGGAACCCCGCTTGTGGCCTTCAGATGGCATTAATGATAAAATGAGGTGTTAGCAAGCCATTACACTGCAACGCTGTGCTCTTATCCACCTCCCTGACACCACCACAGACCCATCTGGCTCCATAACCACTAGAGGGGGGTGGAAGGTAACTAGTTGAGGAAACGATTTCCTCCTGTGTGTCCTCCTGGGAAACATGGACGTCAGTGGGTTGGGGAGCTCTGCATCCGAATGTTTTTTGGGGTACAGCTCCAGGCAGGCTAAGCTCAGGCTAACCACAGTGCATGGTATGGACGTGCACCACGCTCAGAATTTGCAACACCCACATGAAGAGGTCTTCCCATCACCCACAGCACCAGCACGCTGCTGAAGCAGCTTTCAAAATGGAGGAGCCACGTGGGCTGTCGAGCCTGTTCTCCAGAGAAGGGTGGTGTGGTGCCTGTTTTCCAGCTTAAACACAACAGCAGTGATGGTTGGGGAAAGAAAACTGGGTTCTCCCTTTGGGGAAGAAAAATTAACCAAACCACAGGCTGGAGAGCTGAAGAAACAGCTATAAAATATAAAGACAGGACAGCGCAGAAGGTGTGAGAAGGAGTTAAAGGCTTCCTAATTTGAAATGTATGTGATCACCCATGCCTCGGCCTCGTTCCAGAGAGGTTGCAACACGCTGGTTACAGGCAAGCAGGCAATCCTGCACTGTGAGCCTGGGGCAGACATTTTGTGGAGATAAGAATCAAGTTGCTCTGCAAGACTCCTCTTTGCCGGGAGGTCACAGAGGTGGAGTAACCACTGGATGGCAGGAAATACTCCTTTGGGCAAGAGGAACCCACCACAGCCCTGGGAGAGGATGAAACCTCTGGTTTCCTCTGGGTTCTCTCCACCCATCCTCCTCCTGAGTGAAGAATATGTGGACTGTTTTGCCTCATGACCTGTGAGATCTTCTCAGGGTGACATAAACCATTTTCCTATTGTAAAATGGAGTTTCACCAAAATGACTGTTTTGTAACATCCATTTGGCAAAATTTTCCATTGGGAAAGATCATGGGACTTCGGCTTCTGGGTTCCCCATGTCTTCCTTGCTTTCTGATTCATGCCACAGGACAGCATCTCCTGTCCCCAGCAGGCTGCTGGGCCTTCAGTGGCATCTCTTCTGCTTCACTACCCAGGAGATGAAGGGCACAGAGGAGCAGGAGGCCCCAGGCCGCAAGCTGGCCACCCACCTAAAGGTAGATGCTGGTGCTGACCCAGTGTGCTAGCATGGCCAGATCTGGCCATGTGGAGCTGCATGGTCCATATTGTCTTTGACGTTCTTCAACATAAATGAGGAGAAAGCAGATCACTTGCAAATTCAAGCTGTCCATGGATGGGGGGGTTCTCCCTCTGACCAAACCACCTGCAAAACCTTTCAAGATGCTCAAAAACAAATCACAACCCCTGCAAAGGTCCAACTGAGCCTTCCTAACTGCCATAGCAGGGAAAGGGTTACTGAGGAGCTATGGGAGGCCAGCTCTGCTTCCCTGGGTCCCTTGGCTCACCCTTGTCTGGTGACATCTAACAGCATCCACAGGGCACCAGCATGGGCCAGAGGCCACCACTACAACTCTATGTCCTCCCAGCCTGGCTGCTGCCTTGTTGTGGGGTCTCAGGTCAAGGGAAGGAGGCTACACGAGAGACATGGCCACTCCTGTCCTGCACACGTTGCTCCAATGTGCACTTAGACCATGACCACTGAGAGGGATTGTGGGACAGCGTCCAGTGTGGTGGAGCTTGGACAAAAAGCAGCTGACACCACAGAGGGCATGGTCACACCCCCTTCAACGCTCTCCGCTTGGCAGGGAGGTGCTGCCTGCAGGTGGTCAGTCACAGGGGAACACCACCACCACCACCACCCCCCCCGCCAAGCTGTTGGAGATGCTATTTGCTCTGCCTTCCCTTTTCCTGCCCAATCCTGTTTTCCCTCCTTGCTATTGCAGCTGTGGGACAGAGTGCTGATGAGACAGGATTACGTCCAATCCCAGTTAGTCATTTCCCAGTAATTAGTTTGGGTTACCAGAGCAAGGACACCAATGTTTTCTCAGGTCGCTGTTGAGTCAGGTTAGACTCTTAACCACAAGTATGCTGGGGAAAATGGGCAATGCTGGTATGTGTGAGGTACCGAGCCATAAGAAAGCAGTGCAGTCTTCTGCTCTCTGCTTGGAGAGAGTGTTCTGCTCCCTGTAGCATTTCTTTAGCACCCAGGACACCTTGTTGCACGAGGGAGCACAGGAGTCCACGCCTTTAGTATCTGACCCAACCTCTGTTAACACTCTCATTGTATATTGGGAGGTGCACAATTTACTTATGCATTGCTCATGGTACGCTGCCTGCAGTGATGTAGGCAGCACACACATGCTGCATCGTATTAGTCATCACAGAGCTGACAAAAGATAGAAACCATTCAAAGCCAACAATGTTTTGTTATTTATCACGCAGTGTTCTTTGAGCCTCTACACCTGGTCTGATAAGTAAGTCATGTTACAACCACTGCAATATAACATAGCTCGGTTTAGCTTTGCACCGTGATGTTCCCAGGGTTGGGCTTGTCTGGATGCCCATTTGTCTGGGGAAACATTGGGCTCTGGGTAGGAACACGTGTGAGACAGGCAGACAGTCTGCAAGCACAGTGAAGCAGAAGATTTTTGGCATGGGAAGAAAAGAAAGTGTGGGGTGAGAAGTACATCGTGGCACATTTCAGGTGGCGTCCCACAGCTCCACTACGTGGATTTGGCCCATACCTCTGAACAAGGGGTGATGCATAAACCATTTCTCTTACAGCTAATGGAGAAAGCTTGCTTTGTCAAAACCTAAGCCTGAGGCAAACACGACAAATTGCCCTCTGAGGTGCTGGTTTGCTCTCATTGACTCAAGAGAGAATCTGGAGGATGAGCTGAGAGAGGTGAATACGCAGCTATACCAGGGTGAGCCACATCCTGCTGTTCATGCACATCTGCGCTAGCTCCCCACCTACAAAGTGGGAAGGACAAGGGCTTACGTTCATTTCTATGCATTTCTCCTCTCTCTTGAACCCTTTGGAGCATGGGTTGTCACATTCCGCATTCCTTGCCTGAACCCAGCACAATGGGGCTGTGCTCTCAGCTGGTGTGCTGGCGTGATAAATCATCACTGGCAGTAAAAAAAATCAAACCAAACACAAAAACCCACTGTGTAGGACTATCATACCTCACAGGCCATCCTTGGTTGGCAGCAGCACCCTGAAGTGGTCTTAGAGGGAAGTTGACTTTCCCAGTCAGGGTGCTGGCAAACAAAGTTGGATGATGAAACCCAAACTGGACTTACCTTTTCCAGCAATTATAGGCTCCGAAAATCAGTGCTGCAAATAAATCACAGATTTATTTGGCTGGTTGAAGGATTTCTGGATAGATGCATGGACAATAATATCCTTTTGGTTAGTTTGCTGTGGTCAGCCTTGGCTTCAATGAGTTCTCAGGTCTCTGTGGTCCCTCATCAAAGGTGACATAAAGCCACAAGGTCATGCAAGCACTCCTCTCACGATGGGACTCAGCGAGCAAGGCCTTGCCTAGTGTATTCATCTAGACACAACTCGGGCTTTACGGCTTCTCCTTTTCTTGCTAGCATAACAAAATCAGATAACTAATTGGACAACCCCCAAGCGAAAGGCCTGTATTAACTAGAGCGAACTTCCTTGTGGAGAAAAGTGGAAGGAAGGGTTGAACTTTTTTTTCCAGTCTGGAAATCCTGGAGGTGCTTTTTTTTTTTCCCACCTAAAGAAAGCAGTATGCGTGTCAGTGTGTCTGAGCCAGCCCAAGCGTACCTCTTGGAGCGCAATGCACAAGTCATTGGGAAATGCTGGGGGGCGGTGGAGGCGAGGGCAGAAGACCTACATTATATACAGGCAATTTAGTGCCAGTCTCGTGACATAAAGCATATTCTGTTTCTGCTGTTGGGAAGCTGCATTTTACATGTTACTGGCTTAATACATCTGAGCCCCCAACCCACAGTGAAGCAATTAGTAATGCACCATAACATTAAGGTAAAGAACAAGTTAGTTTAATTGCAAAAACGCAGTAGGGAGGGAGAGCTATCCAATTAACACAGCACTTCTGTGGCACTGGAAGATGTGGAGGGGTTCTCCTAGGAGCAGCCTCATGGCACCACCAGCACAGCAGCAGCAAAGACAACACTAGCTGGAGGAAGGGGCAATGCAGAGAACTCGTGAGTCTCCTTTCCAGGATATTTTTGCAAGAAAAGATCTTTTGCTTTGGGATGCCAATTTCCAGAAAGTGCTGTGCTTTTACTTCCCTGTCACTGCTTCTCTCCCTCAGCACGCTTTGCTTGCTAGCACAAGCTTTGAAGAACCACTGGTGTCCCCCCTGGGAAAGGCAGAAGCAGCACTTCACTTTTAGTTTCTGCACACAAGCTCTTCCATGCTCCCCCACCAGCTGCTTCCCTGCTCATTGACTCCCCCAACGGAGGAAAGCTTTTATCAACAGGCATGTCAGGAAACAGAGAGCTCTGCAGCTGAGCAGTGGGTTGCTTGACTTTATCACTAGCAAATAGGTCAATATTTTGCTCATGTGTGTGCATGTGCACATCCCCCTTGGGTCACAAAAACATATGCCCCGTACTGCAATTCAGCAGGCGCTTAAGAGAGCCAGCGGTTCAGCTTGGTTGTGGTAGCTCAAAGCAGTGCTGTGCTGGTCTGCAGTATTTATCATCTCCAAAAATACTCTATATATCTGCCCAAGGTGATCGGCTGGTGCTCCGGTCTAATCAGATCATTTCCCCTTTTATCTCTCGCAGATCTGTCCAAGCAGCTCTGGAGTCCGTCAGCCCCGTGATATCATTCCTTGGCACGGCCACCACCGGCTTGATTTTTGCCAGTATTAATCCTGTAAACACTCGCAAGAAATCATAGCGCCCTTGGGGAAGCGCTTTTTCCTCCTCCCCTCCAGAAAAACTGCCCATCCTTCACAGCTCACGCAGCCACAGAGAGCCAGGGAGGAAGAGGAGGAACTGGAGGCTGAAGGGAAAGCAGCAGGACGGCTGGGGAAGGAGGACTGTGCTGCAGTTTTTCCTGGCGTGATGGAGCAGCGAGGACAGCCTCGATGACTATGGAAAATAAACAAGTCCAGCAATAAAGGAGCCAGCTGGGTTCTCTGCCAGTCTGTTGATTTCTAATCTTTTATTTTCTCTTTTTGTTGATGCATTTGTTGAAAAGGCTTTTCCTTGATGTGTCAGAAGCATTGTGAAGCACAGGGCAGCCAACACCCAGCTGGGACCAACCCTAACCTGGCAGCATTGGTCCGGTTACTTAAGCAAATGAGGCTTATGGGATTATGAGGCATGTATCTGTTGGGTTGTTTCCTTTTCCCTGCCCTCCAGATAACTCCGAGCCCACTCCTTGTTTGCAGACTAACCTAACTGAGGGCAGTGATCTTGGACAGATTAAATTTCTGAGTTTCTTGAAAATGCTCGGGCAGACAGACGGGCTAAGGATTCTTAGCATGTGCAGAGTGGGGCTGGCTGCAGCCTGAGCACTGGTGCAGCAAAAGCCACCCATTTGAGCAAACTGGCACCCACCAAGGGCTTGCTGGATGCTCAAAGAAATGCAGAGGCACCTAGCCCATCCTCCTCTCATCCCAACTGCGCTTACACTGCCGGGTGGTGCCGCACCATGTAGACCCAGCATTAACAAACAAGCAACCACAGCCTGATGCCAGTGCAAATTTTGGTCCCCATCACACCACAGGCCTCTAGCATCACTGGGATGTTCCTCACCTCAGGTCTCCTGTGGGTGGAGAGACCCCAGAGATGCCTACGGGACAGATGCTTTGAGCTGCCATCCCTCCCAAGCCTTGCACACAAACAGCTTATAAGAGAGAGAGGGAAGGAAAAACCCTTCTAAGCACAGTAAAGATTTTATTATAAACAAACCTCCAAGAGCACTTTGGGAGCTGGGATGATTAACATTCCTTAACAAGGAAGGTGGGGGTGGAGCAGGAGCTGGGAGGAGAGACACAACACCCTCCTGCGGGTCCCACCTTCCCACCTAATCCCCCCGTTGCCATCTGGCAGATTTACTGGCCCCAGTAATGTTGCTCCCACTGATATAATGAGGAATTGCAGGCTGCACTATATTTCCTCATGAGTTTTGCTTCCCTGCCAGAAAAGTTCAGGGCTGGGTCAGATTTTTATATAAATTTATGTATATAAATATATATATACACACATACATATGTTTCTTTCTTCTTTCCAGGTGATTTCCACCTTTCCCCATCTAAGGACTCATTTATCCCCACCTTCCCTTCTCACTGGTTTCTTCACTGTTTGCTCGGGTTGGGTTAAGGGAAATAATCAAAGGAGCAAACCCCTCCACCCATCCCCTCCAGGGCTGTGTGCGGAGGGCAGGGATGCTCCAGATGCTCCTGCAGCCAGCCTCTCCGTGCCACGGGCACCACGGGCTCACTGAGCGGGGCGGCAGCCTGCCCTCACCCTGCTTCCAGCTGGGAATGTTAATTCATAGAATCATAGAAACATAAGGTTGGAAAGGACCTACAAGATCACCTAGTCCAACCGTCATCCTATCACCAATACTACCCACTAAGCTACTAAACCTTATCTTGTAGCACCTTGTCCAGGCACTTCTTGACCACCGTGAGGGTCGGTGACTCCACCACCTCCCTGGTCAGGCCGTTCCAGTGCCTGACCACTCTCTGAGAGAAAAAGTTTTTCCTGATATCTAATCTAAATCTCCCCGTGCGCAACTTGCGGCCGTTACCTCGAGTCCTATCATTAGTTACCTGAAAGAAGAGGCCGACCCCCTCCTCATCACAACCTCCCTTCAGGAAGTTGTGCAATGAGGTCTCCCCTGAGCCTCCTCTTCTCCAGACTAAACAATCCCAGCTCCCTCAGCCGCTCCTCATAAGACTTGTGTTCCATACCCCTCACCAGTTTCGTTGCCCTTCTCTGGACACGTTCCAGGGCGTCGATGTCTTTCTTGTAGTGAGGGGCCCAAAACTGAACACAGTACTCGAGGTGCGGCCTCACCAAAGCTGAGTACAGGGGGATGATCACCTCCCTGCTCCTGCTGGCCACACTGTTTCTAATACAGGCCAGGATGCCATTGGCCTTCTTGGCCACCTGAGCACACTGCCGGCTCATGTTCAGCCTTGCATCGATCAACACTCCCAGGTCCCTTTCCTCATCACTGTCTTCTAGCCACTCAGCCCCAAGCCTATAGCGTTGCATGGGGTTATTGTGGCCAAAGTGCAGGACCCGGCACTTGGCCTTGTTAAACCTCATCCCGTTCGCCTCAGCCCAGCAGCCCAGCCTGTCCAGATCCCTCTGAAGGGCCACCCGACCCTCAGGCAGATCGACACTACCTCCCAACTTGGTGTCGTCTGCAAACTTACTGAGGGTGCACTCAATCCCCTCATCTAGGTCATCAATAAAGATACTAAACAAGATAGGCCCCAGTACCGACCCCTGGGGGACACCACTTGTAACGGGACGCCAGCTGGACTTAACTCCATTAAGCACAACCCGCTGGGCACGGCCCTCCAGCCAGTTCTTTACCCAGAGAAGAGTATACCTGTCCAGGTCACGGGCAGACAGTTTCCCCAGGAGAATACTGTGGGAGACCGTGTCAAAGGCTTTGCAGAAATCTAAGTAGATTACATCAACAGCCCTTCCCTCATCTACCAGTCTGGTCACACGATTGTAGAAGGAGATGAGGTTGGACAAGCAATTCAGTCGAGCTCAGCTCCGGCATAACGGGCTGAAAAGGAGAGGCGGCTGGTTGGGACTTCACACAGTCCTCTCCTCCTTCCCCTGCTGCAGGTATGGCCCGCTTTCACAGGGTCACAATCAGAAAGGGACGTGCCCTGGCTTCCTAAATCACTGGTCTCTGAGCACCTACCAAGCTGATTTATCTAGCGCCTACATCCACCAGCCCAGCTCTAAACAGGCAGCTGGGAAGGGCCCGCATTAGTGCCACGGAAAGGATGGCCAACCTCCTCTGCTCCGGAGGCAGAGAGCTCAGAGAAAGAAAGCTGCAGGGGGAAAACGAAAAATCATTTGCTCTGTGCCAGCTCTGGATTTGCTCGCCACCACTGCTGCCATCACCTGCACTTGAAGCTGTACAAGAGTGGGGAGAAAAGAGTTTTTATCTCTTCATTGGGATTTTGGGCTGGAAACACAGGGAGAGTGAGGTTTCAGAGGACAAAGCTGCCCCAGGTGGAAAGCAAGTGCTAAAACCCTTGGGCACAAAGTGGCAAAATGCCTTCGAGCACCAAGTGTTGCATGACCTGAGCTGTGGCACAGATCTTGCTTCACCTGCAGCTCAGACGTCCCGCGCTGCAGTCCTGTTTTACCCGCCTCCAGAATCCAAACAAGTGGAACCCACCTTTTCCCTTCAGCCCATATCCACACCCCCAGCTCCTCTGCACTGCCTCATTTGCAAACACATTTCCCTTCAAACTGCAATATTTATGGAGTAGCAACTGTCCAGACCAGAAACACAGCAAGGAGTTTTGAAAATAACCACATCCCACAGACTAAAACTCACCTGAACAGTGGAGTTGCTTTCTCCAGACAGCAGCAGGATGCTAAGCCCAGCGCTGGGTTTCCAGGGAAGGTCTCAGCTTCGTGGAGCTGAGACACACTCACATCCCTCTTGCACAGAGCATGGCCATGGCCAAGCCATCTTGCTCCAGTAAGAGGTGCCCAAGCCCCTTTTTTTTGGGATAAGAAGCCCCAAAAGATGTTTCTAGGTGAATTTTGTAATGAGTAAAGGCTCTTAGCACTGCCACTTATGATGGTCTCTCTTCTCTTTGCTGTTAGAGACCTGGCAGCAGCCTGGTGGGCACGTGGGTCAAGGTGTCCAGGGTAGCGCCCACCGTATCCCAAGGTGCAGGGCTGGGGGGGTCAGATGGCCCCAGTTAGTGCCTTCCATTTCCATTTCATATGACCCAGGGGCTCAGGCAAAATTTCAGCCATAATACGCACGGGTTTTCTCTCCCCCCCTGCTGACAATTAATTATACGTGCCTGGTGGAGAGATGCACTCTTTACTCAGAGGACCTTCCCAACTGAGAGCCTGTTGTCTGGACACAAATAGGCTTTTGAACCTGCATTTCATCAGTCTTCCCCTTTAGATCTCAAGAAAAAGCAAGGATGGCACCGTTGCTGTGGATTCACAAGGCGCTGGTTTCCCGTGTCCAGTATTACAGAAACCCTTTCTTGTTGGTATTTTCCAACCCTTCCTGCTAATTCTTTCCTACTAGCATTAAACGAGAGGTGATTTTGAGAAACATCTTAGTGTTGTTTCCTGTGACGGGGAGATGACTCGCTTTCCTTACGGCTGGGAGACCTCATGGAGCCAGTCTGGAGGGACATCCCACCCATGGAAAATGGCCACCACCTGCATCCCTGTTCCCCTGCAGAGACCCTGTGTTCCTCCTGCTGCCTGAGACCCCCAAACTCCCCCTGCCAGTCTGAACTGGGTGAGCACCTTCATCCCATCCTCAGTCCAGCCATGAATGCACGACCAAGACGCATCGGACTGGAGCCTGAGAGATTTTTCAGTGTCCCAAAAAGAAGCAGCGAATCCCTGGTCCTGGGCTTCGGCACCACTGGAAAACCCTCAGGAAGCAGTAAGGATGGCTTGCGCCTGCTGCACACCGGTGTTCACAGCTCCTTAAAACACATGGGGAAGCTGCTGTTTTATGGGCAGGAAAGCTGAGGCACAGGGCAGGGACATGCCCTCACCACGGCAGGAGATGAAGTCAGAGACTGGAGCTTCTGGCTGATTCCCTACTATAACCCGCGCTGTCACGCGGTTTTCACGAACACGTTCTTGACCGCGGAAACCTGGATCACACCCTTAGGGAGGGGAAGGGAAGGACTTGCTGTGCTTGAGACAGTCCAGCTCCTTTGTGAGAGGAGAGACAGACTTTTTTAAAGACGTTCTTGTTAAATATGAGGCTGATCCCCTGAAAGAGCAGCAGGAGCCTTTGCCTCGCCAAACACCATCCCAGAACATGTCACACACCTCCTCACCAAAGGCTGGCTCTAAGCTTCCTTTTCCCACAATTTCAGAGTTTTACAGTCAGCGTTCCTCATTTTCCATGTCATTAATCTCCATGGGCTCCTGTTCCAAGCAGGCTGGAAGCCAGGTCCTGCCAGACAGATTTCAAGTGAAATCCAAGTTGTCTGGAAAAAAAAATTCAACTAAAAATTTGAAAAGCACGTGAACCATAAGCTGGCTCTCACCAACCGCCCGGCAGGGTTAGTGTGAGGCTGCCCAAGCCAACAGATGGTTTTGGTGGCAATCGATGTACCTCTTCCAATTTCACTTGACTTTTCCAGCAACCAACCAATTAACCAACCAACCAAAATATGAAGTGTTCATTTGTGCTAACAACTTTTATTTTGCCCAGGAAAAAGGAATGGGGGATTATTTTTCAGGTTTTCAATAAAGATTTTCTTGCTTTGAGAACTTCCATTGAGCACTGTAAGCCAATACATTTTTCAGAACATTTTTCGCAGTGATTTTTCATTTCCTCTGTTTGGCCTCTGCTGTCGGAGCAGCTCTGCCATGAAACTCCAGGTCCCCGAGGTCCCACAGCTGAGGAAGAGACAGACAAAACTTCTTTCAGACAGGGAAAGGGAAAAGTAGAAACTTGTCCTGCAGTGGGACAAGGGAGAAGGGGAAAACCAAACCTCTCTCTCTCCTGGACATCTCTAGAGGTGTCTCGCTGCCATCAGCACCAGCTGAAACTTCTGCGGGTTGCCAATGTCTGGAGGCAGTTTGTCGCTGCTCCTGAGGATGAGGCTCAGCACTGCAGGAACAATACTGATCTTTACCTCCTTCTACAGGTGACTCACAGTTCGCCTTTTTTTTTTTTCTTTTCTTTCTTTCTTCCTTTCGTTCTTTCTTTCTTTCTTTCTTTGGCAAGTACTGCAAATCTGAGATTCTAGGCAGGAGGTATGCCTGTTACTGGGAAGTCGTTTGCTCTCAGGGACTTCTTGCCAGCACCTCCACCCCAATGAGGTGGCCCTCAGGGTTTTGGCATGGGCTTCGTTCAAGCTCTCTGCAGACCGCTGAGCTCATGCCAACGCCACTTGGACACCCTGGCTGGCAGGGCTGGCTCCCCACAGTGAGCACTGGGCAGGTACCTGCTGGCTGCCCTGCCAATGAACTTGGGAAACAAGTTGCTCTGGACCCCAGGACAAAAATCAAGGCTCCGTGTTTTAGACTAGTGGGAGGTTGGGAGCCACGAAGTTGCGTGTTTGTGTGTTATTTTCCTCCCTCCAGAAACAAATGCCAGCACAGTTCAGCTAGAGGAGTTTTATGGCACTGCACCAGGAATAAATTGCTAAACAGACCGGCAGCACCAGCTCTTTGAGCTGGGATCCTTCAGAACAGGGGCTCTGACAGACCGTGGCGTGATCCATCGCGCCTCCGCGCCAGCTCTCAGAGCGAATCTGAGATGCGCTTCGGAGGAGTCCTAATGAAATCTGCAGATACTTTACTGCTCTGGTTGGATTGCTCTTCCTTCCCCCCCCCCGCCGCGTCCTCCCAAGCCCCTTCAAAACAGAGCTTGGAAGCAGCCTGTGATACTTAAGTCCTTAAGTCCTGCCTTTCCCGACTCATAAAGGGAACCAAAAGGAATTGTTTTGAAATAACAGTGCAAATCAAATTACCCGTCACAGATAAGGGGGAGAGAGGTCAAATATGAAAAGGCTTTAGATGAAAGAAGAATTAGCCTGCAACCCGCAAGGAATAACTCAATTCAAGTCTCATTTTCAGCACCCCCAGAATCTGGCGCAACAGAGGTCCCTAATGAAGCCCAACAGATAAACCTGGCCAAGACAATTTGTTATACCGCCGAACACAGAGCCATTTAACCAAACACATGCTAAGCATCAACCGTCCCATAAAATGGGAAAAGTATATCAACTTATTAGAAGCCATCATCAATCAGCACAGAGGAAACCAAACAGCCCTGATCGGGTTCCAGCCGGAGCTATGGGAAGCCACTCCGCGGTTTGAGTTTGCAGACATTCAGCAGCCTCGCGCGCACCTCCTCGCAGGCTGCGTCCCCCAGAGGTGGGGTTCAGGAGCTGGCCGCCCCCACCTGCAGGCATCACCACAGCTCCTGGGCCGAAGAGAGCTGGGGGTTGCAAGGCAGAAGCGCAGACCATCTCCTCTTGGCTGCACCAGCATCTGCCCAGCACTCCTCGGACTTGGCAGAGTTATGGATGGGCTTGGGACATGCCTGGGGCTCCCAGCAGGGTTCTTCCACGATTTCTGCTACAGCTTTCCTCCCTTTCACAAGAAAGTTCTCTCCACCTTTCCCCAAGATGTATTTTGTCCCATTCGGTTGCAACCTTTGTTCTCCCAGCGTGCAGCAGAAATCAATTTGAGACCAGAGGATGCCCTGGAGCCCAGCACAACCCTACCATGGCTGGGCTTGGCAGCCAGGCAGGGACCCTCATCAGCGCTGAGACCCACCTCCTGCATAAACAGGCTCCAGAGCCACCCAGAAATGCCTGTCGCTCACCACCAAATGAACTGAGCCCACCGAAATGCAGTTGCTAAGCTTGCGCTGGCTGTATTATTCACGGGGATTGAGGAGGATTTCAGAAATTGCTCTATGCAGTGGGGAAGGAGGGATTTTTTTTTTTTTTTTTCTTCTCCTTCGAACTAAAACACATAATTGAAGAGTGAAATTTTGAAAGCTTTGTCAAGGACTCTGTGTATTTAATCCCCTCTAAAACACAGGAATTGCCCCCCATTCCCTTCCTTGTTTAATGGGAAACAGGTCTCTTGTTCCTGCAGGCCCTCTCTAACTGTTGACCATTTGCCTTGATACAAATAAAAACGCACTCTGCTGTCTGTACACGCATCCCCAGATCCTCCCAAATAAAAGTTTTTTTTCTTCAAAATGCGTTGAATTTGCAGATTCCAAACCTTTCCTCCTTGGGGTGGAAGAATGAATAAATGAAAAAAATAGACAAAACCCACTCAAAAATAAGTAATAACCCAGAATAAACCAGGTAAAGGGCATTTGTGGCTTGCACACATGGATGCTCTGGCTGTGCAACCAGAGCTGTACGGGAAGAAACGTTCTCCCCACAGCTACTGTGCATGCGATGCACGAGTGAACTTTTGGGGCAGTTTTCATCAACTCCTCCCCCCCGCACACCTGGGGAGCAGCAGCAGCTTGGCCAGGTAGACAAGTGTGGCAACGCGTGGTGCCACCACCTTTTGTCATGACCCTGCCCTTGTTATTGCTACTGAAGCACTTAGCATGCATTAAATTTGGGGAGCGAGGGGAGGTTCGCCGGTGGGCAGCCAGGAGACACCTGGCCCCTCGCCGCAGCCATCCCAGGCCCGCACGGCAGGGGCTGCAGGGTGATGCGGAGCACAGGCAGTGCCCTCGCCAGGAGGTGCGCGCTGGTGCTGGCTGCCCCGTGGGGCTCGTTGCAGCGCGGTGGGCAGCCCTGCTCCTTCCCCTGCTTCGTCTCCAGCCCCATCTGTTTTCCTTTCAGAGATAAAATCTGTTTCAAGCTGGAAGTATGTGCCGCACACTGCCCGCAGCCCCCTCCTGCAGGGCTGGGGAAGGCCGCAGGGTGGGTGGCTGCAGCGGTGGCCCTGCTGCGCTGGGCTGGGGCCGGCCAGGGTGCCTGGGGGCCGGCTCCTTTCCCCACCTGGGCGGCTGTGATGGAGCGCAGACCCCCAGCGAGCCCGATGGCCACAGACTCCCCATGGCTCTCCCAGAGAGGTTTGCGGCCTCCTGAGCTCAGAAAGCAAAGCGCAAGGCAGAGGTGTGTCCCAGGCTGGTCCCAGAGGAGAGGCAGGTCTCAGATCTGCAGCTGTGGAGGGTCTCCTGGCCAAGGACCGGTTGCTTCTGCACTAGTCCCAGGTTTTGCAAGTGCTCTCAGGTTTGGGTAGCATAGGAGGATGGACATAAAGTTCAAGAAACAAGTCCCAGTGCAGGCAAGGATTTCACTGTGCACGCACCACGAAGGCTGGAGGACTCAGTGGTAGCCAGGCTGCAGGAAAAGCAGAAGTACCAAAACACAGCAATGCACAAGGAAATAACTTCCTGAGTAACACTTTCCTCACAGGTTTCCATATGGATCATAGGACAATTTGGGCTGGAAGGGCACTCAGGAGGTCTCCAGCCCAACCTCCTGCTCAAAGCAGGGTCAGCTGTGGCCAAGTTTTATATGTTTCAAATGTTTCATACCCCCACATATGCATTACTGTGACTATGCCAACACAGGATGTGAGAGTGCAGCATTTTCATATGTTACGCATGGTAGTTGCACCCACAGGAGCAGGTTTCTGCTGCCTTGGCCAAGGCTTTCACTTTTCCTCCTGTACTCAGGCAGAAAGCTCTTAAACTCCTGCCTACGACCTTGCTATTGTGCCTTCTCCAGGGTCATTGGGTATCACAACATTTTTCTCTGGAGGAAACAGCGTGAAACACCTCCTGACCTCTCCCCACCAGGACTGCGAGCTCAGCTCTCACTTCCCTTGCGGTGTCCCAGAGCACCTAGTGCAGCCCCTTGCCACCATGGGACCAATGTTCCCAGGCACCAGGCTCCTAGTGCACATGCTCAGCTGCTATATTTTTTCCAGCACCACAATCACCAAATCTATTTTTTCCCTAAAGCTGTTACTATTTTACAAGTGCAAGCAAGTGCATTTGAATTCCCACTTACTGAGTTTTGCTAATAACTCTTCCTTGCTTAGCAACCGCTATTTTTGCAGGGGAAAGCACTAAGTTGAACTTTACCTGGAAACGAGTATCTGGGTCTGGTTATTTTAACCAAGTGTGAAAATGGGGAGTTTTTCAGCTTGCATAAACCCACATCAATGCGAGAGCAGCTCAAGACAGCTAGATAGTCGCAGGCTGTGGTCTCCTTTTGTGCTGGGAGTACAGGCACCCTGCCTGCAGGTTTCGATGACGGTGGCATTACTCCCCAGCTGTGGGCATGGCTGAGCGATGCTGCTCAACAAGCACAGCACAGCCTTCCTGGAAACATGGCTTTTAGCGGGGCTGTGATTGCACAGGGCTGGTGACTGCTGGCACGTCCTGGGCACCGCAGCTCGCCCCGGGAGCTCTGCCTGGAGCCCGCGGGCAGTGCCAGCCTGGTGCTCAGCACATCTCATTTACAGCCTCCTGCCCTCCTGCCAGCAGCAAAGCCACCCCCGCCTCCCCCAGCAACGCTCCAGGGCAGCTTGGCGGATTACACTTACATTTCGCGTGTTCCACCCAGGCAGGGGGAACAAATGCGTTCCCAGCTCCCTGAATGGGCTTTAGAGCAGCCCGTAAGAGGATCAAACATGGAGCAGCCCTAGGAGAAAGTTTCCACTCAGTGCAGCTCCAAATCCCATCGTAAAACCAGGACGTATTGCTGGCACGGGCTGAACTCTTGCCCCCCATGTGCTCAGGCTGTATATTTAATATTGGACCCCATTCTTTCCCCTGCAGCACTCCTGTTCCTACAGGGACCTTTGTTTAAAGCACAAAGTCTTGACTCATTGCCCAGAGCCAGGAACAGCCTCTTTCTGCCTTAAAAAAATAGAAAATAAAAGTGCCACCTAACCGCAGAAGGGACATCCAGGGGCAGAGCCAGCCCCAGCCCAGTGCTGCTGGCAGCACCCAGTGCTGCTGCTCGCAGGCACCCTGGGAGCCACCGCGAAGTGCCTGGGGCGCACTCGTTTCAGCGCAATATTATTTTCTTTAGGATTAACAGATTTCTGGCTATAAAAATTTCCATTGCTAAAGCAGCAGTTATTGAAATACATTATTTCATGCAGAGACCCCAGCGCGGATGCCACGCTGCTGCGTTTAACCCTCCCTGTTGCATCGTGTCAGGTTTACATCCACATGTTCACGCCGAGAAGCAAGCCCAGAGCATTTCAGGCGAGATTAGGCAGCTCTGGATCACAGATGCATTTGCAGGCCTGACACGTCAACACTCACGGACCAGGTCCTGCTCCCCAGCAAGCTGCATGCCTGGGGCTGGAGCAGCGGGTTTTAACTGGTGGGTTTGGATAAGCAAAAAGCACTGCTGCAGCTAACCAGATACTGTTGGTTCTAGGGATGCCAAAGGAAGCCCTGTCACAGGCTACCCTCCAAAACATCCAGCACTTTTAAACCACCTCCCTCCATCATCCTAATTTGTAGAGTCTCAAAAGCACCGCTCAGCAATGAGTATTTATCAGAGCCCAAAGTGCACATTTGGCTTCACAGAGCGAGGCCTGGGGCTTCTTAAAGGATTAACAACCTCTGACAAGCACACTGCACGGAAACTGAAATCATGTTTGAAACACCCCCACCCCGCCACGAAACCAGCCCTCCTCCTCAAGGCTGGACGAGCTGGGCTGGATCACCTGGCGGTGGGACTTCACAGCAGCTGCTGACCTCCCAGAGCACCACTTTTTCTCTCATGCTCCCCTCTACACCTTCCACATGGTCAGTGCCAACCGTAAACATTCCCCTGCTATTTCTACCCACGGGCTGTTCCTCTGTGGAGCCCCAGCTCCTTGCACTGCCACGCCATGTGAACACAACCTCCGTGGAGGTGACCCCTGGGCACGACAGGCTCATTTCCACGTGAGCAGGAAGCTAGGCTCATAGAAGGAAAGCCAGTTTTCTCCTCAGCTGATCGGGTTTGCCAATGGTGTAACTGACACTGAAGCCAGGAGTCAGTCCCTAAATTTTGATTCTTCCCTGTGCTACTGCTTCATGAACTACTCACAGGCTGAGACACTATTCTGAAGGCTATTCTCCAGGGCAGATGGCATTAGGCTTGTTCCCTTTTATGCCAGGGTTGCTCTGCAGCAGTTCCCATATGATGGGCAAGTCCACTCTGCAGAGCTACACGAGCCTGAGCTTAAACAGGAGCCCCAAGGGCTTGTCTTCTCCATCCAGGAAGGAGACAACGAAAGCACAGGATATCAGATCTGAAGTATAGCTGATTGATTGCCTTGAAATCAGAGGATGCTTCTGTTTGACGTGCAGGGGGAAACTTGACTTTAGACAGATCAGAGCTCCAGACACAAGAAGGATGATATGGAGGCTAAACAGGACAACCATGTCTGAAGGAGACTATAAAAGAAAAATGGTGAATCTGTTAACTCATCTGAACTTGAAAGGAACACTGAGAACCTCAGGGAAATCCTCAGCCCTGGTCCTGGGGAAACCCATAGATGAATCCAGGTCCTCCAAGCCAGGATCCTCTTGCGAGTGGAGCCAACAGTGCTCCCAAAAGCCAGCTATGCCTCACCACCACCTCTCTCCCAAAGGACGAGACTATTCCGGATGCTTGTGGCTTCATTTGCAGCCACCAGGGAAATGGCATGTGCCTGGCGAGGTGGGAATATGGGCTTCCAGCTCCACTGTCCTCACCCTGCAGAGGTGCCATGGGGCTGCACAGACACATAGCAGACGGTGACATTCCGCTCTGGCTGAACAATAGCTCTCTCCTAAGCCATGGACAACTTGGGCAAGCATGGAGGACCTGCTCAAACTAGGCATGGACACGACCTGTGGGTTAGTGGGAGAGTCTCCCATCCAGCTTTGCACGACTGGGCAGAACAGGAGTGGATTACAGAGATGGAAACTCAACTTGCGCTGGAGGTGAAGGAAGTCTGCTGGAGGGGGACATGCCACAGCCCTACTGCCCTGCGGGTGCGATGTGAAACGGCGACCTCTGGGATTTGCATCTTCCTACAGAACTGGCTGGAGAGCAGGTAAGCCTATACCCAGCCGTCCTCAAAATGCTCTTGCAATGAAACTCAACCTGCAGCAAAGTGAAGCAGTAACAACCACAAAAAGGCAGAATGGGGCAAGACACAAAGTGTCAGTTTTTCTCTCTGTTGATGTTCCTAGTTAAGTCTGGCTTTTGGGGGGAAATTCAGCATCTTTCACAGACTTGTTGCTGGACATTCAATTTCACTGGGAGAACTTTTTTTTCCTTCCTACAGTTCCTGCATGTGGGCACTTGTCAACACGCATCTTGGACCAGACGGGAGACTGGGCAGAGGCTCTAACAATTTTCCTTCCATGGATATCATGACATACACATGGATGTAGCAGATGAAATATCACATCAGACTGAAGGTACCAGATGAAAAGAAGATCAGCAACAGAAACAAAGGTGGTACTATAATTAACTTTTTCTTTTTATTTACACCACAAGAATAACAAGTTGTCATAATGTGGTACAAAATACTGGACTCCTAATAAAGTTGAAATTGAAGTCGGTACTGTCAGAGAAAGACACCATTGGCCAGTAAAAATAAAATAAAAAAAAAAAAAAAAAAAAAAGAGAAAGAAAACGAGAAAAAAAAACAACCAAACAAAAACAAGAATGAGAAAATATTCCAACTCCACCAAGTAAAACAAAGGACCATCAGAAAATTTAGCACAAAGAATGCTACCATCACTTAAAGTAGGGTCCATACAATAAGAGTGAAATTGTGTCTAAATTACAGCGTAAACCGGTAGCTGCTACCAATGGTGACGTCATACTGAGCATGTATAGGTATAAAGTAGAATATAATATAGTTACAACTTTTTGATACTACATATCTGTAATAAGCTCTTGGGTGAATAATGTTTCAACCCCTCCCCCCACTTTTATATATATATTATATATATAAGTTTGTCATCCTCATAAATTGGAAAATAGCGCCTCCACTATGGAGCACAGAAAAGTGTTAATTTATTTTCTTTCAATAGGATACTTTTTCATCAATATCAAAGACAAAGAGAAGATGAGCTGAGAACGAGCTCAACTTCATGACAATGAAGAAACATGTTTTCCTTTAGATGTAAAGTCTTGTTTTAAACCACAGTGTTGCACAGTACACGACTGTTTAAAGTGAAACCTAGCAATACATCATGTAAAAGTAATTTTAAAAAAGTTAACACAGCTGTGCTGAAGAGTTAACTCTTTAAAGTCCTCATCATTCATCATCTTAGAATTAATGACTACGTGTGTTGACAAAGGGTTGCATCCAGCCTCCCCACCCAGCCAAGAAATTAAAATAAAATACCCAACCAAATTAAAAAAAAAAAAATGACACAGGCAGTTAACTTTGCGTGTTCTGCGTAGTTTCCCTAAAAACACTGTTTCCACATAAATACAATAAACTCTATTATTGGTAAGTCACAAGTGCTAGATAAACGTCTTTTTTTCTTAAAATGAGAAATGTTTAAGTAGTCCTTTTTATTTACTCTTTTTTTTCTTTTTAACAATAAAAAGCACAATTTCTTAAGTTCAGTAAGACACAAAAAACGTTCCCACTCTCCTTCCTTTGCGTGTATCTGTGTGGGTGCGTGTGTGGGTGCATGCGTGTGTGACAAAAACGTCCCAACTTTAGTTTTAGTCTCCGCAAATGCCACGAGAGGAAAAAAACAAAACAAAACAAAACAAAAAAAAAAACAACGACAAAAAA